>PVJX010019260.1:0-35174 GCA_004027295.1 Dolichotis patagonum | reverse complement strand
CAGATATTTTTATCGCCGTTTTGCTTTGTCCTGATTAACGATGTTGCTCTATTCAATATTCTGTGTTGATGTGTTCTATAATGTTGTGTATTTCTTTGATTTTGCTGTACCTAGTAGAAGAACAACTATTGTGAAGACAACGAGGTATACAATGTTGCCTGTTACTGTTGTCCTGGTGACCTGCTGTGATGTTCTGTGCCAGTTTCACTATACTGTCTCAATTGGCTTTATTCCATCCTGGTTTTTTGTAACTGTTTGCAGCCTCACTGTGTGTTCACTTTGTATGCCTTAATTTTGTAACATGAACAGCTATTTCTGGGAGGACAGTATGTGGTTTGTCAAGTAGTGATTTATGGGGTTTTTTTTGAGGTTTTGTATTGTTTCTACCCTTTTTTCTGTATTGCTTTTTTTTCTCTTTAAATAAAATTTTTAAAAAAAGAAGGTTCTGTGTGGAACTTGGAACCATTCTTAGCTATTCTTCCTTTATCTCTTCTTCCTTTTACTTCCTTCTCTTCTGCTTCCTTCTTTTTGTTACTTATTTTCATTTATGGGTACATGTGTTGCCTTTTGGCATGTTTTCCTTTTGGTATGTTTTCCTTAGTTTTGAAGTTAGTTTCACTTTGAAAATTCCAGCTGCTCTGGATGACATGAAGAGGAATAAAGGAAAATGATTGGATTTTGTCAATGGGGTCCAAGAAAAAGGAATCTTTGAGGCCTCAGGGAGGCAGTAACAAGGGCAGGCTCAGGAGTGCCCCTCCAAGTGGTCCTGGACAGTAGGAGCTTTGGACCCAGAGACAGTAAAATCAAGACTGGCCCCAGCAATGTGAGCACACACATTCTTGCACAGACTGAAGCTTTAATGAGGGCTGAGAGGCTTCAGCTGTGTGAGGCTTTCACTAAAGGGAATCAGCGATTGGTTGAAAGTGTGCCCAATGAGAACAGCAGGTTTTCTCTCTCTGTGGTGGGCTGGTCTCTGGTGATTTCCATGGACAAGAGGCATGGTTCCAAGGTAGGTTCTTCTTGAAATGCACCTGGACTTTGGGTGCTTGGGCTTTAGTGACTTCTGAAGAGGCACAAGGTGTGGGCAGAAGGAGATAGAGAAAAAGAGAGGGAAGGAAGAAGGGAGGGAGAGAATGAGAAACTGAGAGAAAGAAGGAGAGAGAGAAGAAAGAAAGCACACAGCAACTCCCATGGACAACTGGCCAAATTAACGCAGTTTTATACTCTTGGACTACACATTTTTAAATGATCAACATATCCATGCACAGAGCTGAGTAGATCTGATGTAAGAGTTAAGACAGAAAAGAGGACACAGAATGTAATATGAAGACAGAGATGCCAGGCTCTTATCTTGTTGTTGTTACCTGTCAGGTTTCTGTGAGCTCAAGCAAAGGATTTGTGTGTTTAACAAAACCTGAGAAGTAACCCAGGCAACTGTGAGCATAACCCATACCTCAGAGGTGTTACCTACAGTGGCGCTCATGGGAGACGAAAAATGAATTGCCCGGCTGGGTGAGTCCCCAGAACTAGTGATCTTTAAGTTGACTAAGAAATGAAAAACGTAAGTGGTCTTGTTTAGATTTGTCCTTGTAGCAGTTTCTCATTTCACAAGAATATTCTACTGCTGTGGTTTTACTGGGGTCCCATGGTGGGTCTGTGAGGAAAAGCATAAGTGCAGAGGAGTTAGCACACCATGCTATAGAGGCTGATGGTTTACTGCACCCAAGAGGTTTGTGTTGTCAGCCCAGCCTCATCCATCCCCCACTGTCCCACTGTGGTGGTCCCAAACCATCTCACTAGGACGGACCTCTCAGCCCTTGCTCCCACCACAGCTCTGCCATGATAGATCTGCCTCAGGGCCTCCACTTAGCAAACCTCAGAGGACTCCTGTGTCCCTATGGAGATGCAGACAAGTGAATGCAAGCGCTCCTGAGGACAAGACAGTGAAGCCCAGGCCTTGGAATCAGAGCCAGCAGCATTTAATCTCCTCTTTTTTCTCATGGATGACAAAAGAATCCCTGCACCATCAAGGTCTCATCACTTTCATGTACTGATTTGAGTGGTTTCATCCAAACCATCCAATTAAACTCAGAAGGGTGGGAGAGGAGACGAAGTCAGAGGAATGCACTTTTGCTCTGCACCACATGGACTGGAAGATCCAATGAGAGGTGGATAGAGCAGGCAAGCTTTAGGTAATCGAGGAAACAAAATGATGCAGAGTAGAAAATTGGGTGAGATGCTTTAGAAGTAGCCTCTCAGCTACTTGTAGTTCACCTGTTTTCACACCTGGCCAGGCCATTAGGTGAAATGGAAAGAAAGTGCCCATGTGAGGGCCTTTGATAAGTAATAATCTTGTGTGCTTGGAAACTAATTGATCTAATTCTCACTAAATAATGGTGATTTGGTAGATACTTCCTTCCAGAAGCATTTTATTTAGAAAGAAGACACCAGAAAAGCTAGGTCACAAGAAAAACTCAGTGCTTAGCACAAAGTTAATCTTTTCTGGCCCCAAGTACTACTCCATTAAAAAAAATAGTTGACAATTGTCTTGAAAATCTACTGTATACTTTCTTTCTTGAAAATTCTTTAATCAGCATCTTAACAGTTGAGAGAAGACCAGATGTAGGAGAACTGTTTGTAACCTTGCTTAATCTTTAACCCATTAATTCTCCCCTGTCTGACTAAAACTTAGTTAGGTGCCAAGCTCTGCCTCTCAGACTAAGGCAGTGTTTTGTTTGTTTGGGTCTTGGTTTGAGGGGTTCATTGTTGTTGTGCTGTGTGTGGGTTTGTTTGTTCATTTGTTTGTTTTTGCACCAGGGATCAAACTCATGACCTCATGTCTGCCAGGCAGGCACTTATGCTACTGAGCTAAATCCCCTGCCCCATGCTGTGTGGTTTTTGTCTTGTTTTGTTGGTGCTAGCTATGGAACCCAAGGCAATCTATTTTTTTAACAGTGAGATCTTTACCTTCAAATAAAAGAACAATCATTTCCCTGTGGATAACCACACCCATTAATTGATCCTGGCAGGACTTCAACATAGATTTAAAATCCAAGAAAAGGCCAACTTGGGGGTACAGAGTCAAACCTAGTGCCAGCCAGGAGGTAGCATCAGAGAGGTTCTGTCTGCTCAGGCTGAGGCTGAAACACCAAGTTCAAGTTCATCAACTGCGGCCGAGTACCAGGGCAGACACAGTCCAAGAGCGCGACACAGGCTTCTCAAACAAAGCGGATCTTATCACACTCAGTTTTATGCATGGCATTCCTGGCTCGGGGAACCCTTAAGGCACCACGTGGATTTTGAGATTGGTGCCGCCCCGAAGTGCACCATGAAGCCAGCCTCGTCAGTTGCTGTGTATTAGGTTAAATGCCTGCCAACTTTGGGAATCAGAATAAGAAACCAAATCCTACTGCTGTAACATCACAGTTGCTAAACACGGGACTGCTGTCCTCATTCCAATGACAGTGAACATGAAGCTCCTGGATCCAGTGGCAGTGACTTCACTCGGGCCTCAGGCACATCGCATTACAGCGCTGATCATCCTCCTGGGACGTGGCCCTGTGTAGACCCATTCTCCCTGCCAGATTCTCAGTGGAGGACAAATGACCCCACTGGCCAGGAAAGATCCAGCTGCATCAGATGCAGACCTTGGGTAGCACGGGCTTGTCAGGACCAGAAAATAAGTTGTCACGTGCATGTGCAGAATTGCTTTCACCATGGAAGTGGATGAATGAGTTCCACAAATTTCCCGATAATGGGGACTAATGCTTATTGAACGCTCGCCCTGTGACAAGCTCTGGGCTAAGCACTTCACCCGGATTATTTCGTTTAATCCTCACCCGTGCTCCGAGAAGCTGGGGGAGGTTAAGTAACTCACCCCTGGTCAGGGGAGCTTTAAGGGACGGAAACGTGTTGGGTCCCATCAGTGTCCTGGGTTCTCTCTGCCCCCTCTTGGGCCTGGCAGATTCTCCCCTGTGCTTAGGGCATTCGCCAGGTCCTCACAGCTTTCCCCACAGCCTGACCCTCTCTGTGCTGACACTTACATCGCTAATCCAGCACTTCCCCTGGACTTGTCACCTGGCGGGCTGCAGGTGGGCAGAGACCGGGTGCCCACAGCACCCCAAGGAGCAGCAAGGCAGAGTGGGCTGGAGGCCCCTCAAGCTAGTACTCCTGAGCGCCGAGCACTAAGCCAGGGGACGCTATCTCCAAACCCACCCTCTACAAGACTTGCACCAAAGGCAAATGCATTATTCCTCCTCCTACAGGTGACCTCCCAAGGGTTCCAGCCCGCCCGCAAGAGGGAATCTGGAAGGCAAGGAGAGGATGAAAAGGCCTGTTCCTTCCCGTTCATTGGCTGGGACTGACATTGGCTGCTCAGACCCGCAGCAGCAGTAGGTGTTAGTGCCCTACTTCTTGCCTCCCTCCCAGAATCGACTTAATTTCCCCCTGCCAAGGTGCATCAGAAAGCTCCCCCTGCTCCCAGGCGCTAGCAGCCCCTGGTCTGCAGCTCCTCCTCACAGGACCCGGAATTCTCCTCCAAGCTCCCCCTTCTGATAATCCCACTTTCTCTCCTCCTTCCCAAGCCTGGAGGCGGAGGCTGAAATTCCTCACAGTTCTGGGTCCTCTGTTCTGATGCCTGCTGAACCAGCCCTGCATCCATCTCTGTTACAGTAACTCAAGAGGTGTCGGGTGGATGTCGATGGTCATCCCATGCCCAGGAACCTCCTTTTCTTTGTGTGTCACAGCAGGGGGGAGGTTTGGGGAGCATGCCACCCCACCCTCACCGTGCCAAAGGGCCCAGGAAAAGCAGCCAGCAGATGATGCAGTCAGGGTCCCCTCCCCAATACACATGCCCTGGAAAAGGGTCCTCAAATGGAATGAAAAAGGTTGCAATGCAGCATTAAATTGGTGTAGGCATATGTCCAAGTCCCCCAAGGACGGACTCGCAAATCACCCATGATCGTCATTAACTCTGAATCCATGTTAGCTCTGAATTTGGTCCTCAGTGTTTGGGTTAGGCTGGGGCATCTCCTTTTCCCACCTCTAAGTTAAGCTATTATGACACAGGAAGGTTTCAGTTCAGACTTCTTTAAATATTAAAAGCAAGGTCTGGGATGGCAGCTCTGTATTCAGCTTATCTTTCTCTCTATTAATCAATCACCCATTATTTATGATGCGCAGGTAGATGTCCGTCTCAGAAAGAGATGCACTTGCAAATGAGTACAGAATAGACTCTGGGTGTGCATTCATTCCCCTTTACAACCCTACTGGGCTTTCAGTGGCTGCTCAATAGGCACTTTTCATAATTTCCCATTGTTACTGGACTATTTTTATCCTTCCCGTATGAATCAAAATGTGACTTACTGCCCCACTGTTAAAATCCTTATTCCGGCAAAACCATGACTATTTATTTGCTTGGCATCTTTAAAATTTTTTTCTATAAATTGGTCCTCCACCTCAGAATAAAATAAAAATGATCTTATCATTAAATATCTTTTGCAAAAAGGCCAGAATGACATCAGTATGTGAAGAGTGCACAAAACCAAAAAACTTGGGAAACCAGGTTGAACACATGCCCATGGTCCAGGGAGGTGGTGGAACATCCCTGGTTATAGGCTTTGGCCAGAATTGCCCCATTCTGTGCTGGAGACCCAGAGATCAGTGCTCTCTATGGCCTCACTAGGAGTCAATCAGTTAAGGCAAAACACATCTTAAGTAGAACACTTAGTATAAATAGCAGTTCTTCAAATTTTCCTGTACATATTAACATCACATTAAGGGCTGGATCATGCCTTGCCCCCAGTTCTTATGTGGAAGTCCCAACACCTAGGAGGTCAGTAGGGTGCACCTGAGTCCAATCTGACTGACAAACCCAGAAGAAGAGGAGCTCAGGACAGAGACAGAGAAATCACAGACAGCGGGTGCACATTCGGAGGCACTGTGTAAAGACAGTCATTGACAAGGTAGAGAGCGAGGTCTTGGACCAAAGTAATAGAGCTGTGCCCTGTTCCGGGTCTTCTTGCCCTCAGATGACGAGAACATGAATTTCCTTTGCTTTAGTTGCTCAGGCTATGATACTTTGCTAAGCCCAATCATGAACTTTCAAACTGTTCCCAAACATGCAGGGGTAATGTCACTGAAGATCTGCTCTCTGCCTTTCGGTTGGGTAAATGTGGGGCAGGAAAAAACTGGGGGCTTTTGCCTGAGTCTCCCAACTGCCCCTTTAGTGGATGCGATTCGGCCCAGTTCTCTCCCTTAGCTACTGGCTCTGTCCTCTACCCTGTGTGATTAGTTAGGAAAACTAATATTAAGAAAATCTTTTCCAAATAGGAATCAACTCTGGAGTGTCCATTATTAACATGGAACAGAAATAGTGCAGAAAATTAAAAGTGATGTACATTCCAAACCCCACTGATAGGCATGCATGTCAGTCTTCTCAGATACCTCAGACTTCTTCCATCTCTGCTGTTTTCCTTGGAATAAAATCCTAGCAGGGCTAGGAACTCATCTATTATCTTTAATTACTCATTGAACATCTAGGGACTGGGAAAGCCCAAACTTCTCTTTGATAGAAACATTCTAAAGATTATATGTGCTCTTGTGAGAAAAATAAAAACTTCTACAGCCTTGACTTATTTTTATAGTTGCACATGTAAAATGACCATTTTGTAAAATGGTTCCAATGTGCACAATAGTTGGTACAGTCTTGCACCATCCTGTTTGGAGAGTAATAAGTATTTTACTAAGAAAGAATTATCTTAAAATGATAGCACTAGAAAAGCGCTTATAGATTATTGACTCTAATGTTTTTCTTTACAGTTTTTCTTTGCTTCTCCCCCCCTTTTTAGTAACAGAGCTCTCTTTTCAAAAACAAATTATCATGGACATTTAATATGCAAAGGACCGGCCAGCTGAACTCATCTAGCTGAGGCGGGCATGGTAAAACTTCAACTGCCCAGACTACTTCAGGCCCCCTGAGTTCCCTAGGACTCCAGGGCCCTGAAGAAATCTAGGATGAAAGCCACAGATCCACTTCAAACCTTTCATTTTACAGATTTGGAAACTGAGGTCCCCTAGGAAACACTGCCATAGCCAAGGTTAGGCACTTGATCATGACATGGCCAAACATCCCGATCTGTGATCCATAAACTTGGCTGGCATCGCCGCCTGTGGTTCACACTGACCCCATCTTGCTGTTTGACAAGCTGGGTCCCAGAGCAGCTCCTGTGTTTAACAATCTCTGCAGAGCTCCCGGCCTCTGTGTAGAGACACAAGAGTCAACCTCAGTCACATTAAGCAGGTTTCCGGATGTCAGTTGGGGTTAAAGACCTTAGCCTTGATAAAATATTCATATTCTGTAATCTAGTAGTTTTGCAAATCAAATGGGCTTCTGGGTGACTTGGGGACAGGGTAAACAAATATTAATACATAAATTCTAACATAGAAGCTGTAGGGTGTGATCTAAAAATCTACATTTTCACAGCCATCACAGATGGCTCTATGAAGTGGCCTTTGCTGTTCTTTGTCTTGAAAGCTTTCCTTGGATGAACTTAACATGGTTTGAATCTTGGGACCAGTTCATAAACAAACCTTCAATCTAGCAAGAGCGTAGCCCCCACCCCCAGATTCAGAGTCTCGTCCTCCCAATGGCCACATCCCTCAGTAAATGCCCCGGCTACTGGACAATTGTCTCAGGTGGTCATCGTGGCAGAAGTAACGGGAACAGATGGAAGGGACCAAAGTGGTTCGGTGCAGGCAATGATAGCACACAAAAAAGCTATTGCGCATAAGAGAAATGACAATCACGTTGTAAGGGGTGCTCATTTAAATTTCAGAAAAGCATCAGCTTCCAAGGGCATGTCCTATATGATGGGGGTCCCCAGGCAACGGTGTGAAATGTAGGGTCAAGATCAGGCTTTATTCTGAAAAATCTCTGAGTCAAGCTGTGCCCAAACCAGATGTTTTTACTAGCGATTATTATTATGATAATTCATTTAACTAGCAATAAAATAGGGCATGATTGTTTACTGCTGCTGGTTTCCCCAGACATGCAGAGAAATGAGGAGAAAAATCTCAGAGGTTTTACTCTTGGCTAAATGGAATAATTTTCTCAATTAACCAGGAATAAACACAGCAACAAAAATAATTTGCCTGTACATTATAGAGTAGTTGTAAATAGACTTTTTACACCTCTTTGCATGAGAAAGTCAAGGTGAAGACAAACTGCCGAGGAGCGGGAAACATCTCCAGTTTGGTTTCCATCTGAAAAAATACAGTCCTCAGAAACCACCTCACGTTGTCAGCTGTGGCAGGAGGCTTCCAAATGCTATTCTCAGTTTCTTTCCTCTGCATGGGGCCCTTCCCAAGGCCAAGAGATTGTAGGCTGAATTGTGGTAAGATGACACATGCTTCTGAGGGCTTAGGGGAAGCTTTTGGGGATGCAGGGAGCACAGGATGCATATCTGAGCGCAGGTAGATGGCATGGCTGGGGTTTTGGGTGAATCCTTAATGTAAACTAAGAATCGATGGTGGTCGACCAGCAGTCTTGTGCTCAGGGCAGCGCACACCCTATGGAAGGGCCACTCAAGACTGTCACTGTGTCCGGCTGACGGAGCCCAGAAGGGACTGAGGTGAATACAGGGCACGTGACATTCTCATGCACTTCCCAAAACAACAAGATACTTGGAACTGTCAAATGTACATGAAACTAATCAGATATTATATGACATAAGACACACTCTAAAGGGTAAGCTACAACCAGGTTGTTTCAATAGCAAGGTAGAAACTTTATTTTTCCCCTTAAAAATTATATTTTGAAAGGGGAAACTGAACATTTTGCCCAAATAAATTCTTTCTATGAGTAATAATGAAAATACTGCTTCCCCACTCTCTAGCTGCACCCCTCTGACAGTCTGTCCCATTCTCCATTCTCCGCTGCCTCCATCTTTCCTTCCCTCTCTTGGGATTTCTGGAAGAGGACGAACATGCCCCATCAGTACTCCTGGGTGCAGGAGGAGCCTTTTCCCTGCCCCACGTGGGAGGACACTGGTGATCAGGACCAAGGACAGTGGTCCCCTGCTGACTGGCCAGTGCCGGGCTCCCCTCCTATCCTCTCCCCTAACGTGTTAGTCACGTTACTTGTGTGAACACAGGGGCACCGACTTGGTGCTTCAGAGTAGAAATCACAATAGGGCTGAGTTTTAGAAAAGTTGCGTTTCCCACTGATGCTCAGCATGTACATCCGAGTTCAGGGACGACGCCAAAAATTTTAAGGTGTTTATGATTCATGACCTCTTTGGGTTAAGTCTCCCCAGTGGACTGAGTTTTGCAAGTGGCAGTGGCAGATCTGGAGAAGCTGCATGGCTGAGTACCTTTGACAGATCTCCACAGGCACAGTGACAGCTGTGAGCCCCCTGGGTGCTGGTCCCACTGCTGGGCTGCTTTGCTCCATGCCACTGAGATGTCTGTGGTCCTTGAGAGAAGCTCGGTCTGAGGCACAAGGACCCTGCGGACAACTCCTCTGGCCACATCCGGGCCACTTCTGTCTTAGGGCTAGATACTCAACTGTCACGCAGCCATAGGGATTAGGAAAACTCCTTTTTGTGCCTTCTGGAGTGAGGTCAGAGCACAAGCCTCTCCTGGAATAATGTGCTCTTGCAAGCTAGAACAGAAGGTACAGAGGATATAAATACCCTACAATTCTGTTAAATGCCTTTATTTATAGAAATGAAAGTTAGGAACTGGGATTAATTGCTGCAAAATGAAGAAAGTAGAGACTAATTAAAAATGAACATTTTACCACATTACCTGGGGTTCCCTGGAAAGTGCTCTTTGCAAACAGAAAAGAGGGTACAGCATAGAGGGATTATGTTCTTTCTGTTAGCCACAGCCTTCCTCTCCCTCTCTCTTTCTCCCATCCCTCCCTCTCCCTCTTTCTCTCTTTCCCTCCCCCTCCCTCTGTCCCTCCTTTCCTCCCTCCCTCCCTCCTTCCTGTCTTCCCTCCCTCCCTTATGCACCCATAATAATATACTGCATACTTAGAACACCAAGGACAGGAGAAAGATAAAGAGGTAACAGGGCCTAGCTAACCCCAGCTTCTGCATCCATTTTCTACATCTTTAAGATGATATGGAAGACAAAGGACATGGGCCTAGGACCTAAATGAAACCTAACAAGGCCACGAGTGCCTGGAGTCAAGTCCCAGGTCTTGTTAGTGTAAGACAAAGCCAAACAAAAAAATGGTCATGGCCTGGCAACATGTGGGGCAGAGTTACTAAGAGACAGCGGACACCTTGACCTGGCCCAGGACCTGTCTGGAGAGCTGTCCAGCTAGCTGGGCACTGCCTTCCCCTCAGCCTGCTGAGAGTTGCCATTGTCTTCTGTAATTCTCTGGTCTTTCAGCCAGAATTTACTGAGCCCTCATTATGCAACAGGCTACAAGTGTAGCACCCGGTTTCCACCAGGAAAGGAGAAGGCAGCTAAATAAAGGAGTGGGAGAGGGACCGCCGCATGTCACCATCAAAACACTTCTGCAAACAAACTCCACACTGGCGAAAATAAAAATGGGTCCATTATATTTTTGCTGCTGTGACATTTTCCTCAGAGACACTTGATTGCTCTTACCCTTTCTTCTCTGTGGTCTCAGGAAGCTTTCTTTGCTACCCCCTCCAGTCTGTCTTATTGGACATGATAAAATAATTTTCAAAGCTGAGAAACTTTGACTCGTCTTATCCTTTCGAGCAGAGAACAGCCCTCATCAGACTGTTATTCCCTTGCCCCAAATTGTCTGCAAATCCCTTACTGTGGATTTCCTTCCCGAAAGGATTACCCCACAGCTAAACAGGACAGCACATACTCTGTTTGGGAGAAAGTGGATAGGATATTTTGCTGTTGTCATTTTTGTGTGTATGTGGGTCCCTTCTCCCCACCAAGACTTATTAATTAATTTGAGCAAGACCTTAGAAAAGAAAGAAAGGAGGGGGCCAGAAATTAATACACCCTAAGGTGGGATCACTCCAGACGGGGAACTGGCAGTTAGTTTGATTAAACTTCTACCCCTCAAAGGGTCTGTCTGCTCTTTCCAAATCAACCTAATAAGAAAGTTGGATTTTTAGCAGTAGGATGCTGTGTCTAGGGTACCTTCTGCATGATAAGCAATCTTGCTATCGATTCCCCCAGGCACTTGGTGCATAATGTTTGTTAGATTTCAATATTGTCATGAAAAACTGTTGTCGTTTGGAAGTGCTTATGTAAGTATCTCCCCTTAATGGATTTTGGTCATCTCCACTGAAGAGATCTCTCACCTCCCCTTGGATTTGCTGTCGGAAATTGCTGCCAAGCTATTTGGTTAGGAACCCCTGTCCTATGGGTGGGCTGAATCAATGCCCAATAATGCTTACTTTTCCCTTCCAAAGGAAGATGTCCCCCTTGAGTTGCTTGTGGGATGATTCACATGTTTATTTACAGAGGGAGGTTCAGCCTCAGATGGTCAGTCATTTTTATCTCAGAGATGCAAAGCTAATTTCGGCTACTGGAGAGGGGTTATAAATATAATGAGCAACATGTAAAGTTTAAAAAGCAGATCAGGAGGGGCCCTGACACCTCCCAACACCACCTATTGATTCTCCTGAGAAGACAGACACAGAGTAGCAAAAAGGGCCTTTCTCTCAAATCCCCCTTCTACCCGCCTACAAACTCACTTCCCTAGAGCCCCCAGAATTCCGTTGTGTGCCTTCACCTTTGCCCTTTGACCTCCAAGGTCAGCCAGTCTCCATCTTGGGAGACACAATTTCCCGCTGCGCCAGAGATGCCCTCAGAGGCTCGGGTGTTAGCTCCTCCAAATCTCAGAGGGCATTAAAGCCCTGGATGGCAGCTGAACAAATTAAAACCTTGGACAGCAGCTGTGGGGGCTGAAATAAACCAGCCTATTACCCAGCACCTCTGTGATGATGAGGGTTAATTTATCACATGGAATCCAGTCACTTCTTATAAAAGTACTGCAGGTTTCATTTAGTTTGATGAGGTATATTGCAAGATTTCAAAAATCAATTTTACTGAGAGCCATATTAAGCCCCAGGGAACATAACACTACATGTACTGCACATAAGTTTGTGTTATTACTCAGAGGATCACAGGGGAAATTATATACTTAGCCCGATGAAGGGTAATGGCTACCTTCATTGTCTTGGGCAACTCCCACCCCACTTGCCTCTGTGAAATAACAAATAAAAATGCTAGCACTCCAAATTGGTACTTACCTGAGCTCTACAGAGCGAGAGGCCTGATAGGAGTGAGCAAAATTGACTTGATTTTCCAAAGAACTTACCCACTTACAGTGTGAGGTATTACTAACCCATGTCAAAGAACAGGCCACATGGGGATATCCTACTTTGATCAAAACACCATCCTGACTGGGCCCACTGATCTGACTCGCAGAGTGTTTGCAAAGGAGGTCACAATGGGCTCAATATTGCCTTCACATGCCTGGTTAATATTTCCAGGGGCTAAATTTCTTAGTAAGTGACTTTTCCACCATGGCTAAGGAACATTTCTATCTATGCACGTCTTGTCTCTTAGAGTCTTGTGTATGCAAATTAATAAACCAAGCTAGGTTTTTGTGAGATCCTCCATTTGAATCTAGTGGCAGGCAGTGAATACTCAAGCCAACTTTTGCAATGCCTTCTTTCTCCAAAATCTTGCTCGAATTGGTAGCAGAGAGAATGGTGTGTGTAGCAGGTGGGGGTATGGGGTGGGCTTCCATGAGTACCAGAACTGTATTGCCTTACCACGGATCCAGTACTGCACTGTTTAATATGAGAGGATTATCTATGTGTAGCCATTTAAATTGATACGACTTAAAATTAAAATTAGGTAACATTAGAAAGTCATTGAGAGTCTAACTTACTCCAGAAAGAACAGCTATCACCAAGAAATCAAATAATAACAAATGCTAGTGAGGCTCAGTGAAAAAGGAACCCTTCTGCATCGTTGATGGGAATGTAAAGTGGTTCAGCCACTGCTAAGATGTTTCAAAAAGCTAAAAATAGAAATTCCATTTGGTGAAGCTCTTCTCCATTTAGGTATCATCCTGAAAAGAATTAAAGTTGTCATATTATAATGATATATGCATGATCATATTCATAGCAGCACAGCCTTGAATAATTAAATCTTGAAAGAGATCAATGTGTCCATCAGCAAATGAATGGATAAAGAAAATGTGATATTTATATACAATGGAGTATTACTCTGTCATAAAAAATGTTAAACTCACATTGTGCATAAGAAAATAGATGCATCTTAAGACCATAACATAACATGAAATAAATCAGACACACAAATTTAAATAGTATATGGTTCCTTTTATAGGAGAAACCCAAAGTATAAATAATTGAAAAAGAAAAATAGAAGATAGATAATGGGAAACAGGGAGACAGACCTTTTGTAAATGGGAAAAGTTTCCACATTTAAAGGAGGGAGGGAAGGGGGAAGAGTTATGTACATATATCAATTCTCTGTGATGAACATAATAATTATGTACTACAAATATATACTAATAAGATTTAGAAAATTAGAAAGGAATTTGATGCCTCAGGTTCATTAGTCACATTTTACTAGCTCCAAGGACTGAGTGGTCACTGTGTAGGGAGGGTGTAGGATGTTCCTACCATCTCAGAGTGTTTTGTTGGGCATCACTGTGTGGACATTCAAGTTGCCATTTAGTTCAAGGGACCTGGTAGTTATTATATGGTCCTGGCAGTTTCATTCAAATTGAATTCATTTCCCAGCAATCTTGAGTATAATTTTCTAAATCAACTTCCACTAGCTTGAATCTCTTATGGTCTTCAGGTCAGAGTAATGCTCTTCCATCCCACCAGAACTAGCCTCAGGGAAAACTCAAAACTAGTTCTGGACATTAAGAAATTAGAATTCAAAATGCAAGCTACAGGATAAGGCTGGTACTTGGGAAAGTAAAAATTAAAAAAAAGATTTTCATCAGTAGAATGGATGCCTTGTACCAAGAACAAATTCCTCCACTGTTATAGGCTGAACTGTATACATTCTTGTGTTAGTCAGTTTGCTGTTACTATAACCAATACTGAGGCAAATCAACTTTTAAATAAAAAAGGAGTTGGGGGGTGTCACTGAATATAGAATACATACTCAGCATACACAAAGCCCTGGGTTCAGGCCCTGGACTATCAAAACCAACAAGAAGCTTTCCTTCAGCTCACAGAGTTGGAGGTTTCAGTCCATGGCTGGTTGATCCCATTTTGGGGGGAGGGTAAGGCAGTGCATCATGGCAGATAGGTATGGTAGAGCAAAGCTATTCACCCTATGCCCAGGAACTGAAAGACAGACAGAGACAGAACAAAATCTCATTCTTCCCTTTGAGGATACTCCCCACAGTGACTGCATAAATTCCCATCAGGACCCACCTCTTAAAGTTCCACCCTTTCCAAATAGCATCAAGTCAGGGACTGGCCCTTTGGGGCCCTTGTGGGATAGTTCTGCGCCAAATATAGATTCCTCTGTTGAGATCCTAATTCCCAGGATTTCAGAGGAGACCGTTTATAGATGGGGTCTTTAAAGAGCTCATGAGGTAAGAGCAAAGCAAAGCCAGAAAGGTGGGAGCGAATCCAATGACTGTTACCCTTACAAAAAGAACGGATTAGGACCCCGATGCACAGAGGGGGTGACCCTATGAGTATGTGGAGAGGTGACCACCATCTGCAAGCCAAAGAGAGAGGCCTTAGAAGAAATCCACCTTGCTGACACCTTCATCTCCAGAAGTGTGAGATTGTCAGTGTCCTACGCTGAAGTCACCTGGTCTGTGCCTCTCGGTTACGACAGTTCTAGAAAATGAATCTATTCGCTGTGCAGCTGCTACATAGAATGAACCAGGGGCCTAAGAGACACTGTCAAGATTTCTTCAAATCAAGCTGGAGATCGTTTGGGCTCATGTTGCCCCCATCACAATCTTTACCTCAAGCCTCACCGAGCAGCTGTTTTCACAGAGCATTATTGTTCTGCGCCTTCGCCCACAGGGAAATTCAGGCTTTGAGCCTCACGCACACAGCCAGTGGGGCAACTGGAACATCAGAGAGTGACAGGCAAGTTACCCATGAGGGAAGGCAGAACATTTGGAAACGTGTTTAAACGATCATTTTGCCTCCACTGATACTGTGCTGTGCCATCCATTCCCGATTTTTTATACGTCAACTCCAAATTAGGTCTGTTTGTTTGTTTACCCATACTGGGTAGAGTTACGCCCAGACACACTATATAGAGTTAGCAGCTGTTCACGGCGTTGATTCTCTTCAAGGTGTTAAACAAAAATTAATCAGTGCTGCATGCAATGCACCATATGTTCAGTCTAACATGCAACAACCTACAGGGAACAGGATGAAACTGTATAACAAAGCAACGTTCTTATCCTCATACCTTCTGTCTGATAAAGTTTCTGAGGCAATTAGTCCAGCGTCAGCTCCAAAGTAGAGATTTTGGGGCCAGGGATTTAACTCAGTGACACAGCGCCTGCCTGACAAGTGTGAGGTGCTGAGTTTGAGTCCAGGTACCCCACCACCAAAAAAAGTAGAGCTTTGAATACCTACTGAAGAAATTAATATTATGAGGGGTCTTTGTATTTTAGTTTTGGTCTGCAATAAAAATTTAAACCTTAGTCTCTTTCCCAATTTTTTTTTCTGCAGCATTTTGATACTGCATTTTAGAATCCACAGGTAGGAATGAAGAGGCAAAGGCAAGAACAGCTGGGATTAACCTCCTTCCCTGTGTCCTGCAGTCTCTGCTACCTTCTGGGCTCCTTCAGCGTGAGTAGTAACATCTTTCGCAGCGCTAGCTCGCTCTGCACCTAGAGAAACGCAGGGCGACTGTGGACTCCTGCCATGGCCTCAGAGTGTTTTTCTAAAGCACAATGTTCTCCATCTCCAGCTTTCTTCTGCGGTTCAGTGAATCCTTCCCATCTGGACCACAGCTGATCATACCCAGGATCAATGCAGGCTGAGCACAGAGAGACTGCCTTGGAGGTGGCTTGGTACCACTTGACCCACATAGGTGTTCTGTATTTTATGGTGACAAACTGAGTCACTCAGACATCTCTCCTGGTTCATATGAAGGCTAGAATGTGGGCCCAAGAGCTCGGGTTCTCTACTTGCCAGCCCTGACTGTGCTGAAACCCAGGGTGGCTGTGGCCATCAAAGAAAAGGACACCCCACTGTGTCACTTTTCTGTGTGTCCTGGAAGTAAGGACACCAAACCAAAGCAGGTCTGGGTAAGTCCATTTTCAGCAATCATAGACAAACCACCTGCGAGAGAATGATTCCAGATACTGAGAGGGAAGTCTAGGGGTACAAAGAGAAGTGCAACACGTAAATAGTGTCATTGGTTCAGAGAAAGACCTACACATAAATAGTGTCATTGGTTCAGAGAAAGACCTTGGCCCCAGACCTCAATTGTTACACTATTCTGTCCACATTTTATTGTCTTCTTCTTGCATAGTTGGGCTGTGAAAAAAAAAAAAGATACTGAATATTCCCCTCAAAGACTACTGCAGAAAGTAGCCGAAAACTGTCAGAACAGATAAAGCAGGGATTATTGCTTTCTTTAAGGTCTGCTGCTTGATTTCCCTTAGGGCCCCTGCTGTGGACAGTGGGGAGCTACCTAGAAGTCAGGCGTGTGTTAATTTGCATGATTGTGTTAACTAACTGTCAGCCACTCCATTCCCCAGTATAACCTAAATTAATTCAACAGGAGCAGGTGGCTTAATTTGTACATTATTCACATTTGCTAATAAACAAGCAATTTGGATTTTAGCTAGAATTCCCTCTCAGGAACAGAGGCCAAAGACGTTTGCACAGAATTTGGCCAAGGGAAATTCTGATTGTGAATTCCTCTCATTCCAGACGCCAACCCTGAATCACCCTTCAAGCTTCACTCTGTGCAACTCTGATTGGGATTCATCTCGAGCACCACCATGCTCTTGCTTCTCGGGGTCAACCCTGATTGTGGGGTGGACCCCGTTCCTGGTCACCAGGTTCACATTCACCTTTGACTGGCTCCACTTCCTTCATGGCTTTCTGGTGAGCAGGACTCAGAGGCCTGGCTACCCACTTTCAAGACGGAGCTTCTGTCTGTGTCCCATTTGTCTTGGATTCTTTCTGGCTGCCTGTTCAGTTTATCATTTCCTTCCTGAAATAGGTCCCTCTTCTCTGACACTGCCATCTCACTTTCTGAGACGGAAAGTCCATCATGAATTCAGTCGAGGGGCTGAGTTGTAGCTACCAGGTGACACTAAAAACGGCTGCCCGAGGCCCAGTCATGGGTCCTCACCACTGCGTTCTGTTCGCCTCCCAGTACAGCAACTGCACTGGGCTTATTTGCATAGGGCTTGTCTCTCTGTCTCACCAAAGCTCCTGTACATCTTCACACAATTGGCCAGCTAGGGAAATAGGCTCAGAAAAGTTAAATGCTTTGCCCAGATTCACTTTCCAAGTAGGGTAGAGCTGGACATTAAACTTGGTTCTATATGGATTCACATTCTGCCTCCCAAATCTGTTTGCTCATTGTCCAGTTCAGTGGCACTTCTTGACCTCACTTCAGGCCGGGAGAACTGGCTCAGCTGGCTAAGCTAGAATAGATGTTAAGGGGCAGGGCTTGGCAGTGGGAGACTCCCAAATATAGCTGTAATTTTGAAGACCACAAAGTTGACTGCTAAATCCAGAAACAGAAAGAGTTGTGGGTGGCAAAGCCAGAAAAGCATGTTGATTAGACAAAATATTTGAGATGTTTCTTATCCTTATGTGTAAATGGTATAAAAATCTACTGAGATATGTAGTTATATTCTTAGAGATGGCAACCAGCCCAAAATGGTCCATAGCTGTTATTGATTTGGAGGATTTAGTTGCCTGATGCAACTAGAAGAGCAATAGCAAACTTGTAGTTTGGACCTGGAGTGTCTCCCAAAGGCCTATGTAATAAAAGCTTAGTCCCACTTGGTATTATTGGGAAATGGTGCAATCTTTAAAGCATGGGGTCTATTGGGAGGTTTGGGGGTTACTTGGGGTGTTTACTTGAAAGAGGCTGTGGGCACTTAGCTCTCTCTCTTTATTTCTTACATACCATAAGGTGAGCAGTTTCCTCCACCACACATATCTGCCATGATACACTGTCATTCTACAGGCCCAAAGGCAACTTACCATGGACTGAAACCCTTACAACTGGTGAGCCAAACAACACTTTCCTCTATTTAAGTTGATTATCTCCATTGCTTAGTTATAGTAACAGAAAGCTCACTAATACAGTCCTGCCTTCTGATTATTGTCATATCTACCATGAATAAACGATCATCAGAGGTAATGGTTGAAGCATTCAGCAAACAATTTTTGAGATGTCATTTCAGAAAAAGTTGTGTGATCTGTTTCATGCATAGTTGATAAAAAAAAAAGTAGCAAGACTATATATCAGGCACCTCATCCACCTTGAGTTATGTCTCCACCCTTCCCTTTTGTAGCACTTTGGGTTTGGCCCTGAGCTATAACACCTTAACTTTAGAGACACACAAGACATGAACAGACCAGCTCATCCAATGAGGCTACTTAAACTGCCCTACTTTCTCTAAGAGGAAAGGAAGACTCCATTTGCAATACCCCCAGCCCTGCTTTTCTTATCAGCTCCTGGGACCTAGCATTCAACCTTAGGTACCAAGAAAAAGCCAATGACAGAAGGAAAAAGGAAGGGGACTATTCAGGGCTGAATGACTGTGTCTCTCCCAGATTTACAGGTTGAATCCTTGACTGCAATGGGATGGTATTTGGGGATGGGGCAGGCTCCTGGTATATTAAGATTAGTGACCTGAAAAGAAGAGACACCATGTGGTAAAACACATACTCTGTCTTCCACCTCCCTATCCTCCTCTGTGAGGACACAGTGACAAGGTAGCTGTTTGAAAACCAGGAAGAAGGTCTTCACCAGAAACTGAACATGCTAGCACTTTGATCTTGGACTTCTCAGCCTCTTAAATTGTGAGAAAATTAATTCCTAGTATTTAAGTCACCTATACTACAATATCTTGTTATAGCAGCACAAATAGACTAATATGGAATCATTTGGAAGAAAAACCCATAGAGCTTTGAGCCCTTTTTAGAGGATAAATTTGTCTAGGCTACTCATTATAAGGCAGAGTTCTGGGGTCTCCCACTTTCATGAAACACTTCTTTGGAGAAAGATCTGCCATCTTTATAGGCAGAAAAAGCAGCTATGTTTATCAGGTGACCTATGGGCCCTGAGAATTCCATCTACCACAAATACTCCCTGCCACAGTGCCAGGACCACCTCCCTTCTTACCTGGCTGGGAACTCTCCCCACTGAACTTGTTAACAAGTTTGGAGATAGAAAAGCCCCTGAGATATGTGAACTACTTCTTGTCACCAGGATTCTTAGTGTGTTTTCCCTAGACTAAAAGGATATTCCTTTGGAGGAGTTGGCTGACTGGCATCTTGACAGGGTCACCAGGTCTTCAGATCTTAGGATTGAGGAGCTCAATTTTGTGAGTTCATTGAGGTTCTGGATGATTGGCTCAGACTAATCAAACTTATGAGATGGTGGCAGCTGCTCAGTAAATTTTTTCCTAAAATGGAAAGTATTTTTGAAAAACCAAATTACTGACTCCAGGCAAGGTCATAGAGCACCGCATGGAAAGATTTTTAATGGTTGGTGTCATCAAACTATCACAAGCCTCTGCCAGATGAGTGGCAGCTACCAAACAAGCCAGAAGACCCCCGGAGGAAGTCAAAGTACCTACCCCTCTGGAGAGGGTCAGAGACAAATGATAACTGGTCAATGCTTCCTTTAGTTTCATTTTTATTTTTACCAGACTGACCAACTACTCTTTTCTGTCATTAATGTGATAGTTTCCATCATTACTATTTATCTTAGATCAAATTGTACTCAGATTAGGTCTTTGTGAGCAGTGTGGGGACAGTCTCAGTTTATCTGTAGTGAACATCAAGTTATCTCTGTAGCAGATGGCTAATCTCCTCCATGGGATGCCAGATTTTGGGGGCTTCAATGTCAGATGGTGGCATTTCCCAACTTCATCTCCATTCTACCATTGTTAGTTCTCAGTGTAGAAACAATGGAAAGTTTAATGAATAAGCAATTGATAAGAAAGAAAACAATGGATGAGGTGATTCTTTTTGGCTTGAGATAGGTTGATCTATCTATCTCTAATTCCAGTTTGGAACTGGGAGCAAAAGTCTCTCATGGGTTAGGGTTAGGTCTTATTGCTGATAATGGCTGATAGCCATTTTCTACCTTGGCAGCCATTTTCCACCTGGGCAGCCATTTTCTACCTGGAAAGCCATTCTCTATCTTGGCAAAGAGGAGACTGAAGCAGAGATAAAGAACCAAGAACTCCTGACCATTTCTTGCAGACAAATGACTGCCTCCTCAGGTGCAGCCATATGAATAGTCACTGGTTGAGGGAATGAGAATGTAACTTATTTTGGGAGCACTCTCATTGTGGATTCAGGGCCATGTGAAATCCACCTGCACTTCCTGCTCATGGAGACTATGGAATTATCAACCTCTGTCTATTTGACTTCTCTCTTTCCTTAGACAACTTTTGTTCAAAGGACTTTAGCCAAGATACCTTGGAATTCTATAAAAGTCTCTCATGTTACTGAACCAGAAAGGCATCAAATGGGTTAGCAGATGCCTTAAAGTAGCCCAAGGACCAGCTAGGAATGGGGAGAACAATCTCAAGGTGTTCATGGTCAAGAGGCCATGCAAAGCTCAGAAACTGCACTCAGTAAACTTTTCATAATTTACAACATGCCTGGACACCATCAGGTGTCCAGCAAATGACCATCGTTAAAAGAACTGAAAGTGCCATCACTTTATCACCAAAATCTGGCAATTCTAGAAAATAGAGCATTTGGGAGTCTGGATTCTTAATCTGTCCATCAGCTCTAATTATATTCCCAGGATATTTGATCAGCTTTCCACCATGTCTGTGCAGCTCCTTAAAAAGATGCTAAAACAGCATGATTTTGCCACTGCCTTATTGAATGAGAGACAGAGCAATTTCACCTTCACTCCAGTCATCTTTTCCAGGAAATGCTATTCTTTGGAAGTTTAAACAGATTGAGAGATTTTTACCTTACCATACCTCGGGAAAGACACAATATTTGTTATTCTCAGATCTTAATGCCTGCTCCTGGTGATTTTAATGCTGCTTTTTAAAACTACTGAGGTAGTTTAATAATACAACATTCTTTCTGGTATTGTTGAAACATTACGTTATTCAATGTATCAAATTGCAGCACATTTTGCTCTGCACTCCTGGTGCATTATTACTGTGTGCTCTTTGCAGCAGTATAATTGGGGAGCAATTCTCTAGCAAACCACTGAAGGTGTTGCATTACAAATGTGAGGTGATGTGAGGCTCTACTTATGAGACCCTGTTGCAGAGGAGTGAGCCCTTTTTAGAGGATAAACACTATTTCAGTCCAGTGACCTCGGGGGACTCTGGCCCCCCACCTCACTCACCTCAGTCAGCCCAGCTCTGCCTTGGGGTCTGGTTTACAATCCAGCTCCTGGTACCTGAGATGCTTTGCCATTTATGGGCTCCTGGATGGCTGATGGGATCACGTCCTTCTTGATGCTTCTTTGTGCTTAGAGTTGGGTATCTCCTTGGCTATGTCAAATTCATCTCTTCATCCAGGTGGATTTGGTTTTCTCTGAAACAGAATTTATACACCAGTAATCGGCAGATCACCTCTGACCCAAAACTATGAGATTTTAAGTTTAAAAAAAAATTGTTCAGGTTGGGTACAGTTTCACATGTCCTTGATCCTAGGACTCTGAGAGGCAGGAGGATCAAAAGTTTGAGCCAAACCTTGGCACTTTAAGGACTTAACAAGACTCCATCTCAACAATAATTAATTAATTAATTAAAATTTAGGAAAAAGAGCTGGGGATGTACCTCAATGTAAACACACTGGGTTCAGTCCTCAGTGGTGAAAATAAAATTTGAAGCATTAACTTTAATAGACTTTACTTTTTAGAGCAATTTTAGGTTCAGAGCAGAAGTCAGCTGCAGAGATAGTGATTTCCCATGAACCTCTCCTCCACCGACATGCACACATAGCTTCTGCCACGATCAACATCTCTGGTCAGAGTGGCACATTTGTTCCAGTTGAGATACCCACGTGACACCCACAGTACCCCAAATCTGTAGTCCACACTGGAGTCTACTCTTAATTTTGCACATTCAGTGAGTTCAGACAAATATATAATAAGATGTGTCCACAGTCATATCATACAAAATAGTTTCACTTCCCCCACCCCCAATCCTTAGAAGATTTTCTTTACATTTTGGAAATATAAATCATTTCTTAAATGACCCTCCAGATTTAAAATTCAGAATGTCACATGAAAATCAAGGCTTCCAGATCATCCAGGCCATACTACCATGCTAAGCCGAGCTTGTCCGAATTAGGGATTGTACATCTTCACCAACTCTCCAGAGACCCTATCACCCACCGGCCATCCTCTGGGAGTCTTTCTGGGCACCGAGCCTGCGTGTCTTTGCAGGCATTGAGAATGCCCTCAGAGCTGTGGAAGGCAGACTCAGAAGACCCCACAGCCCACTGCCTGGCACACATGGGGTATGGAGTCCCCTCCCCTCGAGTAAAGACCAGACCTGGGACTCAGCGCTATGTCCCTGGCTGATGAGTACCAGCAGGGTGATGCAGATGCCACGGGCCCCAATCAGTGGACTTGGAGGTCATCAGATGGCAGGGTATTCCATGTGAACCTGCTGAGCTGGGAGAGGTCACATGCTCGGTCCTTTCGCCTGTGGCCAGGAAGCACACTGTAGAGAGCGCTTCGTGTCATGGTTTAAATGTTTGCGCCCCTCGAGACTCATATGTTGACCCTTACTCAAGGGCTGCTTTGGATTGGTGGCTGTGAGTCACATTTTTTTTTGAAAATTTCCCTCTTCATTTATTGCTTTGCTTTTTAAAGTTTCCCTTTGAATATGTGACTCCTAACACATCTCCATTCTGATCTATTGTAGCCTACTGCAGCAACTCAGTTCAAAACGATGGGCCCCCATAAATTTTATTTACTCTCTTAGAGTGAGTAATTATACATATATAGGCACTAATCCCTTTCCTAAGGGCAAAGTCCTCTTGGGCATTATAATGCCCCCCAAGACCCACCCCTTCATATTACCCCACTGTGATTAAATTCCAGCATAGGAATTTTGAGGAGAAACAACATTTAGACAAGGTAAATGAGTTTTACCCCAGCAGAAGCCTTGACTTAGGCCTGGGGAGATCTTGAGCAGAGGACCCAGCTGGTCTGTCCTGAGGTCCCCACAAAACTGTAAGATATTAAATCCTTGTTGCTATAAGCGACTAACTGCGTGACAGTTGGCTAGGTAACAACAGAACACGGATCCTTCCTGTCACACCTGCTGTGACTTGGATCTGTGTGGGGCCTCCAAGGCCTCATTCCTCACAGGTAGGACCTTTGGGAGGTGACAGGTTTTGGGGCTGTGAGCTGACTTGGCGTGAGGAGACAGGGTCTGGTCGGAAGAGGCAGGTCACAGAGGGCATGTTTTGGAAAGGTTTGTTCCCTTCTTGGGCACTTCCTTTGTTGTCTGCTTCCTGTCTACCATGCCATGAACAGCTCTCTTCTGCCATGCCCCTCTACCACGCCACCCTGCCTTGGAGACAGCCATCTGTGGACTCAAACAAGGAGCCAAAATGAATCTCATTTAAGTCCTGAGGGTCTGGTGTGCCTCAGCAATCAGGAAAGTGATTAAGACAATAGCTATACTCACATCTTTAGCTATCTAGAATCATGCAAACTCTTTTCACCTATTACCAGGAAGCGTTGTCGAGAATGCTTTATGCTATGGTTTAAATGTTCATGCCCCTCCTCAAATTCATATGCTGGAACCCTAACTCATAAAGTTGTTATATTAGAACATAGGGACATTGGGAGGTGACTAGGTCATGAGGGTAAAGCCTTCGTGAATTGGATTAGTGCCCTTATAAAAGAAACCCATGAGCTTTTTCCCAGCACCTACCAGGTGAAGACACAGTGACAGGGAACCATCTATGAACCCTCACCCACCACCAAATCTGTCGGTATCTTGTTCTTGGACTTCGGAGCCTTCAGAGTAGAGAAATGAATTCATGTTTTTTGTAAGTTACTGATGATGGTATTTTGTTACGCAGCCTGTACCAATTAAGACAGTCTACTGCCTCCAAAGGAAGGAGAAGGAGGGAAGTAGCAACTCAAATGTCTCAAAATTAGTTGAGGATCGAGCAACTTGACCTAAGAGACCCAGAACAACAGTGCTGTGAAGTGTCTGCTAGAAATTACTCGCTGTAGCCCCTGTGCATATTTTCAGCTGGCAAAACAGAGACATGGAGAAGTTACAACACCCATGCAAAGGTCCCGCCTTGATGAATAATGCTTTCCACAGTTACCATTAATCTCATAGATGGTCGACTGATAGAAAAAACCTTTACATCAGGCTGCGGACAATTAGGCGGCGGTTTGAGGAAGTTGATTGGAGAAGCACAGCCCCTGCTGCAGGAAGCAATGTGTAACCCACCAACAGGTACAAACGGTTGCTAATCTACCAGTTACCTATATCCTGGGCCTCCATGGAGCAGCTGCGAAAGCAGGAAGCAGGGTGCAAGGCCACTGCCTTCGGGAGTTAGCAACCTCAGTGAGCCGCACAGGGATCCCACAGCAAGGTGGGACAAGCAACCCGCAGCGGACATGTGTTTTCTTCTCACTACTTTGCTAAAACCTGGGACCGTTTGGCTATCCCACCCCAAATTCCCTCAACTCACTGCAGAGCCCAGGAGCCACATACTCCAGTCGCCTGAGCTTTTGTCCTGCTGGACTACAGTTTGCAGTGCAGGACACGAGTCAGTAACAGCAGTAAGTGGGCTGAGGTCAGCAGTGAGAGACACGCAGAGCTAGGAAAGAGAAAGCTGTGCACTGTGCTAAAGAGGAGGTGGCAGTAAGCCTGCAGTGGACACTGCAGGTGTCAGTGGCCAGGGGACAGTGGGTGCTTTGCCTATGGCATGGATGGCAAGACAGCTCCCAGCACGGCCTTTAAGCTGCCTGCTTCTGTTTTATTTCCAGAGAGGTCTGCCTGCTGCTGCAGAGAAACGATTGCCTTCACTCCCTGGCTTCAGCAGAGCCACACCCTAACCAACAGCAGCAGCTGCCTCCTCTATTATTAAACAGTCGGGGGTAGAGATGCTAAGGCTTCCTCGGCTGCCTCTCCCTCCTGCCCTGCCCTGCATGCCAGCCGCCCCATTGGTCTGCATCACTGTCGCCATCTCACCATTTACCCAGTGCATGCCAGCCCGCTGATTCTCTTTACCCCATAAGAGCAAGCAGTGAGAAGACTGTGTCCATTCTGTCCCTGACTGACTCAGCAGAGCGTCCCCACCCCTCTCTGTGACCATCACAGCTCTTGGTGTTGTGAGACTCCTAACTTCCCCAGTGACCCACGCCCTCCAGGGTTGTGTGGCTGGTTACACGACATTTCAGCTCGAATCTGGTCCTCTCCATCTTTCTGTAGCTTTGTGACTCGGAGTGGAAGCAATGGGTCAGATTCTGACTCAGCCCAGCCTAAAGCCAAGTCTCCAGCCCTGGATCTCCTCCTCCTCCTCCTCCTTTCCTCCCTTTACTAGATTGGTAAAGACGGTAGAGCTGACAGGTCACAAAACAAAACTGTGATCTACCCACCCACCTTTGGAGTATCATATGAAAAAGAAAGAAATATCTGTTTCTACATCTAATTAACATTCCAAATGCACAAATCTTAGGTGTTCCTTTCACTGAGTTTTGACAGTTGTATGACCATCATGCCAAACAAGCATAACAGACTGCATTTACATTATGTAAACTGTTATATTAGGGGGCCTTTTTGTTACACCAGGATAACTGGCAATCTAACACACCTCATGAATGATGGCTCTGCCTCCAGCCCTCTGATACTCCTTACCAGCCGAGTTAGACATCCTGCATTCCTGCTTAAAGTCTGCAAGTCTTCCTTGTCAGCCCTCTAAAGTCTAGTAAAGTCAATGCACTCATGTGTCATAGGATGTTTCTCCTTTCTCCCCTTGGTGAGAATTGTCTTTTGCTATTTAAGCATAATGGTTTCCCCTTGACTCATTCACGGTCAGATTTTGGTATAGTTCCAAGAGGTCTCTGATCAAATTTTTTTTTTTTTTGTTGATCTTAAAGATTCCTTGACTCTAGATATTTCTAGTGGGGGGATATGGAAGGTGCTGGAAATAACTGGCTGAGACTTTTAACTATTGTTCTGAATCACACTCAAATTTTTTTCTGCCTACCTCTGAAGTCTGCATGTTATTGCAGTGAGCGGAACATATAGAGCTTATGAAGCTGATGGGATAAATTGCAAGTAGGAAAATTTCTTGATGTTTAATGTTGCTACAACAGAATAGAAAGTGATACCCAGGAAACCCTTAATTAAGGTAATGGTTTCGACTGAAGGCCACACCTGCTGATTATTTCTGCCTTCAAGGTGAAAGGACAAGCCAGCTGCCTTGAAGCTGACCACCCAAAGTTGTGTGCCCACCTCCCCAAAAGGGAAGGGTTTAAAATTTGCTGAGACTTATGAAAAATAAAAAGATCAACTCCAAAGTAGAAGGCAGACATGGATAAGATACTACTGAAATAATTTTATCATTTTGTTCTGCCAAGAGGAAAAAGGGACAGAAAGTCTGGTTTATAAAGGTCTCCTAAAGTCTTGAAATTTCTTAATTATGGCTTAGGAGAAAAAGAACCAATGACCAGGCCTGATGCAGAGAAGGAAAATCACATCTGGTTTTAGGAGGCGTCTAATTTGAGAGAGTTGTAGAGGACCCAAAGGGGTGCGTGCACCTTGTCCCTCTGGTCTGCCAGGCTCCTGACGGAGGGTTTTACGCTGCACATACCCTTGCTTTCCTTGGCTCCACATTCCTGGGCCTCCTGCAGAACAGGCTGTGGATCAGATCTTTTCCAGTGTCGCTTCTCTGGCCTCCATCCTCTGCCAGGCTGGCACTCAGAGTTAGGCAGAAAGGAGGCTCACTGTGCCACCTGCACAGTGGCCACCTGCACCATGACCTTTGATGTGCCAGAACCAGGCAGCTCTGTGATGCCGCCTGGGCAAAACCAGGGCCCTGGTGATGCTCCAGAGTCACATCACCCTTAACGTGCAAGAGTTTCCCATCATCCTGAGGGCTCATGTGCCGAATGAATGAATGAATGAATGAGCCTCTTGTTCTTGTGTCCGCTCAGGGTGGCCTGCTCTTGTGCTATGAGATGTACAGAGCATTCTTGCTCTGGGTGGGAAAATGGACAATAATTTCCAAAACCTCTTCTTTCTAACAGTGGCTTGCTCCTCTGTTCCAGGACCCTGCTTCTTGTTAATCTACTAATCACTGCCTTATACCAGAGTGTTCACTCCAAGCTCAGTGCTGGCTGAGGCTCCAGGACAGACAACGCCTTTGCTGAGTGGGGTCAGGGAATTTGAATTCAATACCGTGGAACGTAAAGCCAGCTAGAAGAACTGCTAGGCTCGTCCCCCACATGAATCCTGGTCCTCCTCTTAGAATCCTGGTCTGGTTCTTATCAGGTCTTATGCACAAGAAGCCTGCTCAAGGAGAGGGTTGGACAGAAAGGCCAGGGTTGGTTAGGAATTAAGATTGAGTCCACGTGTACACGAGTGCACGCGCGCGCACACACACACACACAGTCCACCTGCCAGGTGGTTCGGTTCAGGCCCTGGGCTACCAAAATCCAAAGGTGGCTCTCCAACCCACCAGACCTTATTTATCCTGAATTCAAAAGGTGAACGCTTGAGCCCAGTGGCCAGATGGTCAGAGCTGAGAGCAGAGCTCTGAGAGCCGAGGCTGCAGAAGCCATGTCATCTGGGATCAGCAACAGGCTGCCGGCCAGGGGCTGCCTAGAAATAGTTCCGAGGCTGACGGTGACCAGTTGTCTCTGGCTCAGAGCCAGTGCTCAGCCCGGACAGGGAGACACATGTTACCAGCCGTTAAAGGCACCACACAGGGGGACAGTCCCTTCTCTCAACCCCAGCTCTGGGCCCTCTAATAACAACCTGCCTGGACCCCCAGGCCTCAGGCAACAAAACTAAATACAGGATGAGGGGCTTCGACTGGATAACCACGTGGAATTTTATATTCCATAATATACACATGCAAGGGCAACAAAACTCCAGACATGGCGACATGGATGTGGTTATTTTGGGCAGTGGGATTATGGGTGATTTTTTTGGTCTGTTTTTCCACATATCTCAAATTCTCTGCAATGAATATGTATTTATCATAATCTGTAAAAGGGTAGTTTTAAAATTCATATGAAATTACAGTCTTATGGTAGTCATTTTGCAATTGAATCTATTTCACTAACATGTGGAATTCTTGTTTTTACTGTTCTTGTTTTATGCTTTTTCCAAAACCTATTTCTATTGCCCTGTTTTTAATGCCCCGGTGTGCCAGCTGTCCCCTACAGCCAGGTCCTCTGAGTGCAGGGTTCGGGTGATCTGTGAGCACAAGAAATGATTCTCCACACAAAAGGCATACACTGCAAGAAACCAGGGCCCTTCACTGGTCCCGCATAGGACCACTTCCCCACCCATCCTCACTTCTTTATTTTCTTATATTTTGTCTAAAATTCTATCACTGTAAGCCATCTCACATCATTCAGCTCATTCATTCACAAAATAATTACTCAGCATTGTCTGCGTATGGACTGCTAGAATCATAGCAAGAAACAGGCCATGCCCCTGCCAGACCCCAGATGAATATGGATCTCCCAGCCCACAGGTCCCTGAGGAATCAAAGCCCAGTCTGGAGCACCATCCATTACCGCAAGGGATCATGGGAGGTTGCCTAGTTTACCCACTCTCCGTTATCAGCTCTCAGTGTTTTTCTGGAGATACAACCTGGAGATGACTGGAAAACAGTTTGAAGTTTTGGAGAACGTATTAGCCAGATTTTTGGTGCTGTGACTAAAGACCTAAGAAAAATAATTGATGGGAAAAAATACTTACTTTGGTTTATGGTTTGAGAGGTTTCAGTCCATGGTTGGCTTGCTCCAAGACAGATACCTCATGGCAGAGAGTGAGGTAGAAGGAAACTGCTCAACTTATGGCCGACAGGAGGCAGAGAGAAAGGCTCAAAGTGTGGTGATCTACTTCCTCCAACTGCCCTTTCAATTATGAACTCATGAGTGGGTTAGTCCACGAGTGAGGTCTGTACTCTCAAGATCCAGTCACCTCTCTAATCCCCGCCTCTGAACACTGCTGCCTTGGAGATCAAGCCCTCAATACCTAAGTCTTTGGGGCATACTTCATACTAAAAACATGATGAGGAGAAACTGGTGAGTAATCATTATACAATAGCTACCATCTTATATAACTTATATTATCTAATATACAATGTATGCTGTATATGTGAAAATAAACAATGATCACTTTAACAAATAAACATTCACCTAAGGGTAGGAGAGGTGTGCTGAGGACTGAGCACATTCTACGCCTGGCCCAGCTACTTTTATATATATAATCTCTTCCATTTCTCACACCGGCCCTGCACCATAGGTGCCACCACTGTCCTCACTTTACAGATGAGAAGTGGTGGCACAGGACAGTCATGAGCTTACCTTAAGTTTGTAAAACCACAAATGACAGATGTCGGTGCCAAACCAGAAAGTCGGACTCAGAACCATACTGACTGCCTGGTCCCCAGTGACTCACCAGGGACGAGGGGGCGGGGTGAGGGGGCGGGGCAGGTGCTGCGTAGTGAGTGTAGGTGAAGGACAATCGGGCACCTGGCATGGGGGTACTAGAGGACTTCGAGCAGGGACACAGCCAAAGCTGAAGCCGAGAGTAAATGGGGTGACCAGATAAGAACATTTCAGGCGAGATGAAGACCAACAGCAAGATCAGGAGAAGGGAGGTTACTTTGGAGAAAGCATAAGCTCTGCCATGCTAGCGTGTACTTGCTTAAATAATGCCCTAGAGGCATTGTTTCCTAGCTGTTTCTGTCTGGGTCTGTCTCCTCAAATAGTCTGTATGTGTCCCTGGGGTTTAGGAACCACTTTGGACAAAGGCACACATTAGTCCTCGATATGGTACTGGACACAGAGATGAGCTATGGTTATGCTTTGAATATGACATGTCACCTTTGCTTTCTGATCAACCTCACCATCAAGGAGTTTGATAATCTAAATGCATCCTGCTGAAATCAAAGACTCTTCCACCAGCTCTTTCCTGGTGGGTTGGTACGCAGTCACATGCACAGCAAAACTGGCTGACTGATACATGCCACATGATTGTACTAGATCAGTATTACTGGGGGTCTGTTATAATATTAATTACATGCTGTTCATACATTAGCTCTACACAGGAGGACGTGTGCGCTTGTATGTACTGAATCCATAGGGCTTGGTAGGGTATGTTCTTATCTACATTTGCATCGGAGCTGGATTTAGTTTTGGAAAGTCCATTTTTCTCTTCTGTAGACCTCGTGAAGGATTCATGCACCAAATAACTAAATTATATCTTAGTGGCTAAACAAATTATGTAAAATTATACACTATGAATATTTTATAATTTAAACCCTGAAGCCAGACTCCAGTTTTATGTCTGCAGCAACCATATCACACCCTGATGAATTCAGCAAAAAACAAATGACTTCTTTATAGAACTTAGCTTTTTTTTTCCTTGTTGCGTTTTTCTTTAAGGATGCCTCAAAGGTTTTATTGTAAATAGGTAACGGTAGTAAGTACACTTCACTGGAAGGCAATCTAAGGGACACATTAATTGCCTAAAGCAACTGCTTGCGCTTAGCACAACTCAACTCTAACTATGCACAAAATTCCTTAAGGTAAACTCTGGCCCAAACCAGGCTTGTGACGGACAGATGGAATATGAATGAACAGCACATGACTGTCCGTGGTTCAACTGGTTTCAAGCACTTCTTTTGTTTTAGAACTGGTCTTCTATGTCAAAATTGCCTACAAAATATATTTTTCTTAATAATGTGGTTTGAGTCACTCAGAGGTAAGGGGGAGAGAGCGAGAGAAAAAGACATGCTAAGGGTGTAATTTCATTATTAAGGAAGACCAGAACTGGTCCAAACTCATACCTTCTTTTTGCTCGGTTACCTTTGCCAGTCTCCATCCTTCTCATCTTGTTTTAAGAGAAAGAAATTCCCCCCAGAGGTTCGAGGCCGTGTCCTCACAGAGGCCAGCAAAAGAAAATGATACAATTGCACGGTAATGAGGGTCTGCAGGCCCCCGTCCAGCTCCAGGGATGCAGGGTCTTGCAGGTCAGTGCTTCAAATTGATTAACTCTCAAAATGGCCTTGCAGAGAGGCCAGTGTCCCCTGCTTCTGCCCACTATTTTGTAGGTTTACAGGACCCGAATAAAACCAGGAAAACTGCATATGCCTCCAGCTAAATGGACGGGAAATGACAAGAAATGGAAATGACAAGAAATGGAAATGACTGATTTTGTTGTATAAAGCTGTGTATTTGGAAGATCTGGACCAAACAACACACAGCAAAACCTATACATTACCTTACAATTGGGATGGTAGGATTCTTGGACCTCTTCCTCCTCCTCCTCTTTCTGCTCTTGTCCTTCTTTTAAATTTCTGCTGATCTTACAATCCCATCTGTGCAATAAATAAATAAAAATACTTTTTAAAAGCCCCGCTGACTCATGGTAGCACAATAGGGGTCATAAGAATCTTTTCTATCTAATCAGCAGAGTTTTCAGATAATGTTCCCATCATTTTTCCCAGAAAAAGACAAAGAGAAAAAGAAAACCAAAAAGGACTTGTCATACAGAGGCCATGAGTCAGATCCCTGACTGTCTCTGAGACAATCAGATTCTGGCACACACCCCAGAAAGGGTCCAGGACCAGGCGACACCAGAAGCTAGAAATCTCTGTCAAGCCTCACTTTATCAAGGTCCACCCCCAACGCTGGGAGAAATGAAGGCGTCTGGGAAGTGGTAGCTGTGGACCAGTGGAAAGAGCAACAGGCTGGAGAAATCCCTAGGCTTCCACTTCTTAGCCCCATGACCATTTTAGACCCAGTCAAGCCTCAGCGTTTGTATCACCCACCCTCAGTACTGGGGATTCTTGAACCAAGGGTCTTTGCACTGAGCTATATCCCTAGCTTTTCTTTCTTTCTTTCTTTCTTTCTTTCTTTCTTTCTTTCTTTCTTTCTTTCGACTGGATTTTGCTAGGTCACTAAGTTGCCCAGCTGGGCTTGAATTTAAGATCTTCCTGCTTCAGCTTCCCAGAATGCTGGCATCATAGGCTTGCACCACCGCACCCCACTTAGTGTGTATGTACTGTACCTTTAAAATGGCTGTATGTGACATTTACCTCCAGGGTTGTTGTAAGATTGAGGTGAAACAATGGATGGAAATCACTAAATGCAGTGACTGTGGTGCAGTAAATGCTCCATGGTGCATGGGCTTTCTGGATAAGTGCCAGCCTAGCCAACTGTTCTTTCCATCGTGACCCTATGCTCCTCCACTGTTTCCTTAAACCAGCTGAGAAAGTGGCTTAGGGAAAGATCTTCATAAATGTTGGAAGGGTGTAGGACACACTATCCCAAAATATGGTACCTTGAAGTCACATTTTCCTACCTTCTGTGTGAGCTCTGTCCATAGGGAATTCCCTGCCCACCTCCCTTGGAAGTGGGTCCTTGGGACCCTCGTGTGAAAAGATGTCCTGGCCCATACCCAGTGGGAAAGAATACTCACTTATTCACGAGAATTAGCATGAAAATCATTTCCCCGGGTCTTTGGTTTTTCATTTCTGAAATCTGTCTCTCTAATAAAACTTGGAGAAATAGATTTGTCACATTTTTCTCTTGTCAGTCCCTTTTGTTACGGGGGTGTCAGCCATGAACCTTGTAATGGATGTGGAAAAGATTTTTTTTTCCCTCTCCTACCAGGCATTCATACTCAAGAAAGGAATGTCTAACAAGTTTTTCCTTCTCTCAGAGTATTTGCATGTTAATTGGGAATAAAAACAAAATTATTCTAGCAGTGCAGTTTTAGGTCTCAGCAAGCTAATAAGGGAGGCATGTGGCTTTTGTTTGTTTGGTTTGTTTGCAAATAAGGAATCCTTCCATGGGCTCTTAAAAATCATGCAAATCTTTTTAAATGGCTGACTGAGCCTCTAAATTTAACTACCAGTTTACAGAAAACACAGGGGACAGAGGAACATGATGAATGACGCTGAGGTGATACAACTAGCAAAACCTGTGCTGTGAGCATTTCCACAGGACAGATGACATAATTACTGCAAGCAAGAGAGAGCAATGCTGAGAGAATGCTTGGATTAAAGGACACAAAACACATACTATACTTAACTCATAAAAAGATATGAGCCATAGGTGGATTGTAGCTCAAATTAATGAATTATAAAATGATAACACTTATAAGACAACTAGAAGGTGACACATTAATTTTATTAGATAGCTGATGATATTAAAGATGCCTATTCATTTCTTTAAGTGGTAATACTGTGGTTGTTTAAAAAAAAAGAGTCCCTATTTTAGGTACACATGCTGAGATACTTATTAACAAAATGGTTTGTAATAGTTAATCTTGTGTGTGTCAAGTTGGTGAAGCTGTAGTGTCCAGTGTTTGGACAAACTGTAGTTGCACTATTGCTGTGAAAGAACTTTTGGGGTGTGATTAACATTTAAATCAGTAAATCTGAGCTCACCCTTCATAATGAGGGCCAGGTTTACCCCATTAATTAAAGACCTTAAAACCGAGACTGGTTTCTAGAAGAAGTAACTTCGCCTTAAGGCAACAACATAGAAGCTCTTCCTGAGTTTCCAGCTTGCAGAATTTGGACTTATGACTGTAAAATCCATCAATTTCCAGCCCTTATAATTGCATAAACCAATCTCTTAAAATAAATTCATCTATCAATAGATACATAGATAGAGCCTCTTGGCTCTGTTTCTCTGGAGAATCCTGATACCCTTTATAATCTTACATCTGAGTCAAAGTTAGAGAAGTGAGCGGGAGTGGACTGGTGGACAGTTGAGGCAAGACTGACCACAGGTTAATGGAGGTTAGGGCTGGGTGGACACTTTCAAAGCAAGAGTAATAGTATCTAATTTCATATATGTTCAGTAATTTCCATAATAGGAAAAAATCACTTTTGATTGATGCGATTATTACCCAGGGTTATTTGGAAGGGTTGGAAGGGTTAAGTATGCAAATTTGCAACCCAGCTTTATGCAGCATTTATAGGTCTCCCCTTGCCCTCTCCACTGCCCCATATACAGATCCCTTGAGCAGTAGGGCTGGCTTCCTGGCCTTACCCAGCATCACCACAGGGCTTCCTTCCAGGGCCTCTTAGGATGACTTGCACAAACAAAGGTGACTGGACTCCAGGTTGAGAACTGGGAGAACTTTCCACTTCAGAGGAGAAACTTGACACCAGGAAGGCTGGGGGCTCACTGAAGATCAGTCAACTCCTAAGAGTATCCAACTGCTGTCCAGTCTTATTTTTGAACCTTTCTATCCAGGGCTATCCCCCAAATAATGTTTCCTGGGAAAGTTCAGTTGATCACAATTCATGGGTGAAAAAAGCCATAGGCTACCAGTGTTAGTCAGCTTTCTACTACTGTAGCAAAATAACTGAGGTAATCAACTTGAAAAAAAGGAAAGATTATCTCAATTTAGTTTCAGTCCATGGTGTTTGCCCAGTTGCTTTTGGCAAGGCAGGCCTGATGGCATGGAGAATGTGGTGGAAAAAGCTGTTTACCTAAAGTGAAAAAACAGAGCATAAGAAGGAGGAGTTGGGGTCACAACACCCCCAATGACCTAACTTCCTCCCACTAAGCTCCACCCCTTTAGCAGCATAGGCTAGCAACCAAGGCTGTAACACCTGGGTCTTTGGGATCATTCAAGACTCAAGTGACCCTGCTGTCTTCTCCTGAGACGTTCTTGTCCTCCCTCAACCAGTCCCCAATAAGCAGTAGCCCCAGGTCTCCTTTCAGGCCCTTTCATTCTTTTTTTTTTTTTATTTAAAAGCGAA
>PVJX010019259.1:0-35149 GCA_004027295.1 Dolichotis patagonum | reverse complement strand
ATACTGTCTTATTATGACTGATCTTATTTGAATCTGGTTTGTTAGATTGCTACTTTGTATTGACTGATTTTATGTAAATCTGTTATGATGGATAGCATCAAGTCTAAGTGTATAGGCAACTACACTGAAGATGACAAGATTCACTAAGATACCCACTCTGGTTTGATTATTACTTGCTTTTGAAGTCTTATAATGTCTCTAATGCTTCGTTTTTATTAATGTTGTTATACACTGCTGACACACCATGGTAACCATTGTAGATCACCTTGTACTGTGGTTTTATGTGATTTTTCTGCCTCATGCTTTTCTAGGAATTGTTTTGTTTTATCTTGCTTTGTTTTGTTTTTCCTGCTAATACAGAAATGATAGATATACATGTAGAGACTCATGCATGTGTAGAGTTTATAAACAGTTTACGAGAACCAACGATTTAACACATGTTGAAATGAACAACTACCTTGAAGAAAAAGAGACACTGCAATACCCAGTGCTGATTCCATAATGTCATGATGTGAAGTCCAGCAAAACTATCACTTTTTGTTCAAAGTGATCTCAGCTTGCTTTGCCTTGTTCAACACACATTAAGGTATGGACAGCTGTTTTGAGGAGAATGAGAGACACTATGACAGCCATTCTTGGCTTACCTAATGTCTGGTCTTGAAGACCTGAAATGCCCTCCTCGTCCTGCTCAGATCAATTCCATACTAGGTTGTTTTATGCGAATTCCCTATATGTGACAATCTGGATAACTATTTGGAAGAAAACAAGAGTCAATATGATAGAGAGTGAATATCTCCGATTGTCTAGTTTTGAAATTTTTGTCTCTTACATTGCTTTCTTGTGATCCGCTTTGCTCTGTTTTGTTGTGTTTAATTCTATCCTTTTGATATAATTGCATGTATATTTGCATGGGTAAGATGGATGACCATATTGCTGTTTTTGTCAGATCGTGGAGCAGAACTGTTAACAGTCTCACTGTTTGAGTGTCTACTTTACATGTTTTAACTTTGTAAATTGAACAACTATTTCCAAGAAGTCAGTATGTAATTTGTCAAGCAATAATTTATTAGGTTGTTTTTTGTTGTTCTTTTCCTTTTTTGCTTGAAATACTGTATTGTGGCTACCCTTTATTCTGTTTTGTTTTGTTTTTTCTCTTTAAATAAAATTATTTTTAAAAAAAAGAGATTATCAGTCATCAGGCAATTACAAATTAAAACTACAATGAGACATCAGGGTACACCCACTAAAAAAAGTTATACCAAAAAAGAGACAACACTAAGTGCTGGTCAGAATTGTGAGCATACATACTGATGGGCACGTGTGTGCAGCCTCCTTGAACCCATGCCTAGATATCTGCCTGAGAACTGGAAACATACAGTCACACATCTATATTCACAGCAGAAATATTCAAAACAGACAAAAATGGAAAGGATTCACATGTCCATCAACAGAAAGTAACATATCCACACAATGCAATATTATTCAGCATTAAAAAGGAACAAAATAGTGAACCAGTGGCAGCCATGCAGGGCCCAGGAAGAGAAACAAGAAGCCAGTTTGCCCTTCCCACGATCCAACAGCAGCCATGTGAAGCCCAGGAGAAGAAATAAGAAGTCAGTTCACCCTTCCTATGAGCCTGCCGGTATGCAGGCTAGGAGACAAGAGCCCCTCCACCTACCCCTTGTAAGCAAGGAGCAGATTTGGAGGACAGGCAGGGTTGATAGCAACTGAGGTACAAAAACAACTTAATGCTTATATCGTTTGATTGACTTTGCAGGCCTAAAGCTGGCAGTATGAACATCTATTCAGAGAACAATATGGAATATAGCAACTATGGGGGATTTCCTTATCTTGTTTTGAGAATCCAGTATTGTTCTGTTTTGTTCCATTTTATTGCTTTGTTTTATTCTGTTTTATTATGTCTGATGGTATTGCAGCAGGATTTTGTTTTGTTTTGTTTTGTTTTGGTTTGGTTTGGTTTTTGGTACTGGGGATTGAACTCATGACCTTGCACTTGCCAAGCAGGCACTTATACCGCTCAGCTAAACTCCTGGCCCCTGGGCAGCAATTTTGAAGGTAACAAGAGGCATTACGATAGCCACTGTTGATTTCCCATTATCTTGTTTTAAAGTTCTGTATCACTTTCATTATCTTGTTTTGACTGGTTTTATTCTGTTTTATTTTGTTTGGTTTTATTCTCTTTAAAATAAAACTTAAAAGAAAAAAAGTAGGGCTGGAGATTTAGCTTAGTGGCATATGCACCTGCCTTGTAAGTACAGGATCATGAGTTCAATCCCCAGTACCAAAAAAACCAAAACAAACAAACAAAAAAAGGAACAAAATAAGCCAGGTGTGGTGGTGCATGCCTGTAATCCTAGCACTCAAGAGGCTGAGGCAAGAGGATCACAAGTTCAAGGCCAGCCTGAACTACATGGTGAGTTCAAAGCCAGCCTAAACTATAAAGAGAAACCCTGCCTGAAAAGAAATAAACATGGCAGAAGAAGAAAAGGGAGGGACAAGGCAAGAAGCCAGAAACAGCATGAAGGAAAGATCAAGTAAAAGAAGAAACAACTATGAAGGAGATTCACAAGAAGCAACCAGTAAGGTGAGAGCAAAGAAAACCTGGAATGAGCAGTTTCTTGGGCACAAAAAGTGAGGTCCTCAGGGTGACTGGGGCCTAAGGATCTAAAAAGCTGGCCTGAAGGGATACTGCATTTGAAAACCCTGAGGTCCCTGGTGGGAGCAGTTCCAGGAGCTAAAACAATTTTGGAAGGGGATGTGGAGAAGAGTAAGTGAAGTGAAGGTTGCTTTGAAGGTAAAAGAGAGAGGGGTCACATTATGTTCCTAACTTCAGCAAGCTACCATGCTCCCACTTGAGGGGCAGAGCAGAGTCCAAATTCAAAGTACAGTTCGGTGCTCAACAGGCCTCTCTACAAATGCCTCACCACATGCTTCACAGTTGCCGGGTCTCAGCTGATGGTTACACAGGGGACACCAAGAGGCACAGAGAACAAGGTAAGTGCTGTACTGTGCACCCTCTCATGGACCTAGCTCAACCAAAAAGCTCCCGTTTCTCACCTTTTTACCCTCCAGGTCTGTGGACGTTAGCAACTCAGGCCGTTTCCCAATGATATTAATTTTATCTTCTAAGTGGTTAGCCTTGAAGATCTTCAGAAACAAACAAACAAACAAACAAACAAAACATGTATATACTAAAGTACTGTTTTGTCAGGGGGCGGTCTCTTGGACAGGGGTGTAGCTCAGTGGCAGAGTACTTGGCTAGCTCACATGAGGACCTACACTTCATCTCCAGCACTGAAACCAAAGCAATTCTCAAAGTTGCCTTCTCTGAGTTTTCTGACCAAATGGCCCTGGAGCACCACCTTTCCTTCTTTGTGGAAACTCCTTCTAAGGGGCCTCTTACTGACCAGCAATGAGGACATGAACAAAATGCTATAGCAGCAAGACATTTCTCTTGCAGGAACATGGAACGCCCTGGCAACAGGTTTGCAGTTCTGGTGGAAATAGGTTACCCCTTAAGAGAGGAAATCAAACCTATTTCTGTCAGAAAATCTTCTCCAGTCTGGTTGCAAGCATCGACTCCCTGGGCATTGGTGCTCCATTCAATTCTATAGCTGCAAAGACTTTTAGTTTTATGTGAAATGAGAAGAAAAGCCTAAGCTACTTCAGGCACAAAAATCAATAAGGGTCCAAATGTTCGTTTCTATTTTAATGCCAGCCCTAGAGTGCTCCCACCCTAGCTCTCCAGGGAGGTTCCACACCACAAAGGAGGATTCTCTGTGTACCAGCTACTTCTCCCAGTTCCTCACTACCAATGTTGCTGCAAAGTCACCCATCCCAGACTCAGGAAGGAAGGCCCCACAGGCTCCCTTGCTAATTCAGTAACAACAATTATCACTTACTTTTTTCATCAGTTTATGGGAAGCTGCTGAACTCTCGACTGTAAATACCTAAAGAGAATATAACACTATGAGTTATTATAGATGTATTTAAGCTGAGAAAGAAATTCAATATAAAAATGTGATGAGACCATTCCAAGGCAGAAATCACTGCCTAAACAACTCTGCCTCTGCTCAACACCTACCTGGGACAGGACCCAAACTGGGCACTGAGCACAGCAAGGTGGCAAACTCAACCCGAGCTGCAGTTAGTTACATGGCAGTGCCTATCACCTGCTTCTTGCTGGCACACAGCAGGGAAGAGAATCCCTAAGTCCCTGGTCTAAGCACAACTTCACACACGATAGTTGTACCTGCAAAAAGTTTTGATCACAGAGCCATGCAATGCCCTAACTCAAGAACTGACCTTAAAAAGCGAAAAAAAAAAAAAAAAAAAAAAAAGATATAGAAAGAGAGACAAAAGCCAACCTTAAAGAAAGAGAGAAGCCAACCCTAAGCCAACAGAAAGATGTGAGTCCAGTACCTGCTGTGCCCCGAGGTGATGGGCCAACATGGAGAGCAGACTGCCATCACTGACGCAGAGGCAGATACTGTCTGGCATCAGCACCTGTGGGGAAAATGCAGGTTCAGCCCTCATTTCTTTGGTTTAGCACGAGACTTTTGCTGGTAAACTGAGAGAAATACTTTCCTTCCCACAATCCCACCCACACAGACTCTGACCATTAAACCATTAAAAATCTCTTCCTATCCTCCCCTCCACCAGCCTGGATCCTCCTGGGCCCATGCAGCAATCTGCTGCCACCTTACTCATATCTCCTCTCCCCACCAGTACCCACTGTCAGGAAGGCCTTCTTAACCCAATTAGACGATTCAGATGTGAGGCCCACTTTCAAAAAGTCATCTTCCTTTCACAGATCTCTTTGCTATCTGGCCCATGTGTTCTCAAATGACTTCTCAAAGACCAAGTGCCCTTATAAGTCAAAGGCTCATTGGAGAGGAACTCAAAGACAACTTGGATCCTTTCTCCCCAACAAATGCATGCATGTGCACCCATACATTGTAGATCCCCATATATACTGCAAATGAAGTTCCCAGGCTAAGCCTTACCATAGGCAGCAAGGAGCAAAGACTTTCAGGCCAGAGTTCCACAATCAGATTTACATTTTACAACATTTCAGAAAGGCACAGCAGTTGAAAAGAGGAAAAGGGTGAGGGTAGTCATCAGGCTCACCCACACTGATTGCTAGTGACCAAAAAGGCATGCTGTCCAGCAAAGCAAGTGCAGGCCGCAGGAAAGCTTCTACCAAGCTCTCACAGGGGTACAAAATAAACCCTTCTGAAGTCCAACACAAGCTCTCTGGCTTTCTAGTGTCCACACCACATGGAGCCAGCAAAAGCCAAACAAAAAAATATAACGAGACCAGAAAATCACAAGTAGAGTGTTAGACAGTGCATGGAACCAAGGGGCTGAATACTTACAGTCCTCAGGGCCTGGGCATACTGACTGGTTCTGCCCTGGTCATTTATCTCTCCAAACCGAGGTCGGTTCCAGAGCAGGTGAGCCTGGCAGTCACACACAGGTCGCATTTGGTGGACTCTCTCATTCTCTGTACGGCTAGGCCAGGAGATAAAGACATACACAGATGATAGGATAACCCACCAGACACCAGAGAGCTTGAGAAATGGCACAGGGACCTGCCCAGAAAACTTGACATGGGCCTTCAACAGGTCTCTAGAGGGCAAGAGTCTAAACACTAGCTTTAGAACAGGTACTGGAGGTTGCAGGGCCCTCAGACTAGTTTTCATGTATGTCTATTCCAAATGGAGTCCAGCAACCTGTAACAGTCTCTTTTGAGTACACACAGATAGGTACTAATGTACCCAGTCACAGACCTTTGTTCTTATTTTATTCCATTCAGATATAAGTCTTCCCATTCATGTTTCTACCGGATCTACATGTTGAGAATTTACATCGGCATGCTGTCTCCAAGGCCTAGACCCCACCCTAGGAAGTGCAGGCATACCAGGTCCTCTGAAGGGTGTACCATACACAGTAGTCATCATGGTGGGCTACTAGGCAGAGGGCTGCACCTTGTACAATGGGCTCTTCTTGTGGCAGGAAGTACACACACTGCATCCAGTGGTCCCGCCACTGAAATGGAGAATAGGGAGCCAGCTGTCACCATTGTGCAAGAGTTATGCTTTTAATCCTAGGGCCAAAAGTAAGTATCAGTTTGTAGGGAGACATAGTACAGACTACAGCTGACTACTGTGTCAAAGGGATAAAGTAAAAATTTACAACTAAGGATAGTGGCCCAAAAGCTTTCTGGAACCCTGCTGGCTTTAACATGTGGTCTTCCAGAGTGGCTCAGAAGAGGGGACAGGTGCGGGCTCTGGTACCTATACACAGAGCAGCACTAATGCTCTTACTTTAATGTGTTGGGCTGTTCATCATCTGTCATTTGAAAGAAAAATTCTCTGGCTCCCAACCAAAACTTAACCATATTCCACAGAGTATAATACATTCAGAATTACCTCTTGTCTTCTAAGTGACTTCAAAATACAAAAAAGTCAAACAAAAGACATAAAACCTAACTGGTACCTAGACTGGGAAAAACAAAAGCTACTAAAGACATTTGGAGACAAGGAAATTTTATTTTGAACCATATTTTAGATGCCATTATGTAATTACTATTAATGTTGTTAGGTGTGCTAATGGTATGTTGCTTATGTTGAAGACTGTTTTATTCTTAGGAGATGTATACGGAAGTGCCAGATGTCTGCAACTTATTTTAAAGTGATTTAGCAGGAAATTGTGTGTATAAAGAGGAAGATGTGTACACAGAGAGGAAAGAAGGGAAGGGAGAGGCAGAGAGGAAAGGAGGAAGAGAGGGAGAAAGCAGGTGTTGTGAATCAGTAAATTTAAATAAAAGGAATATCAGTTGCTATTTACAATTACTCTGATTTTACAATTTTTCCAGATAAAAAGCAGGAAAGATGATACAAAAAGGTGTACTGTCATATTTTAAATTGTGCAATATTATAGTAATTTATAGTTAGCTCCTCACGCTGAGGATCAAACCTAGGGCTCATGCACTGCTAGATAAGCACTCTACCACAAAGCTACACCCCAACCCCAGAAGCAGCCTTTAATAAGCTATGTTGCTCTTTACTACAAATCCTATATAGGGAGTTTTCTTGGGGGAGGAGTATGTCCACATAAATATACATATCACAAAATTATTTATACTACAAAAGAACAGGAACCAAACATCCGGCAGCTCAAAATTTGATAATATATATGGAGAATATTCAGACTTTTAAAAAGATGAAGACTACAATACAGCATAAAACAAAAGTTGGCAATTGACAAAAGCTCCTATCTGCAAAGAGACAGAGAATGCACGTGCTAAAAAGTGGGTGCTCAGATCAACTCGAATGAGATGATCATCTTATCATCCTTGAGAACTAAGGAAAACTTGGCCCTGTGTGAGTCTTAAGAGCCTGGCTGCCGGGCATGAAGACTGATGCCTATAATTCCAGCACTCAGGTGGCTGAGGTAGGAGGATTGCTGAGAGTTCAAGGATGGCTGATGCCATATAGTGTGTTCAAGGTCAGCCTGAACTACACAGTGAGACCCTGTCTTTAAAAAAAAAAAAAAAACCTTGGCTAATGTTATGGTTTGTGTCTGGATGCCCCCCCCCAAACCTCACAAGACCACAAGACCATGGTGGTGGGGTGGGACACTTTACAGAGGTGGCTGACTCTAGAGTTTGTGATTGGTTCATTGTCTAGTGCTAGAACTGGGGATTTGCGTGCCACACCTGCCCTAAAGGCTTGCTCCTCCCATTTGCTCTTGTCTTTTGGTATTCTACTGCCACAAATGTTGCCCCTCTGCCACATCTGCCCCTCTGCTGGCGCTGGAGCCAGCAGATTATGGACTAAAACCACTACAAACTGTGAGCTAAATCAACTTTTCTATCTGTAACTTTGGGTGTTGGGTACTTTGTCCCAGCAATGAGAGAAAAATAACTAAGCCAGCTAAGCACATAAGCAAATGAAATCCCACTTCTCTGGGACATATCTCACTCCCATCTGGTCTTGAATATAAGAAAACAACAGGTAAATCTGACAAAAAGGCAGGCATTTGAAATATATATTTAAAGGTAAAGATTAGAAAATGAAAACCCAACCAGATATGTTCTGGAAGAAATATACAATAAGGAATCAGGTTTTCTTAAACTTGTTATTCATTCCCCCACTATATAAATTTATCCATGAAAAGCCTTTCTTGATCCCTTTTGCAGTGCTACGGTGCTTCCCTGTCATCTTTCCCTCCCACATTCCCCACACAGGGAAGTTCCTAGGTCCTAAGGTTAACAAGCTGGTGGCAAAACCCCTATCCTATGGTAACAGGCTAAATGGGATCCAAAGCAGTTTTGTGGACTCATGAAGGACATTTGTTAACAGCTTTCACACTCCTAACACTCCAAAATCCATTGTTGGTACAGAAAAGACACAGATCCACACTGCAAAGACCTAAGGACCAGATTTCCTTCATGCTTTTTGCACACAGGGCCCTGAACCCAATCTTGAGCTTGCTGAGTCTCAGTTTGGCTACTGCTGTGGTTACCCAATATGTCTTATCTACACATTCAGGAGAAAATATACAATAGTGCTCTGAAGAGATGCAAATAAAAAGTACTAACACTTTATGATTGAGTTCACACACACACACACATACACACACAGACATACATATTTTGCCTGCAGAAGGTCTAGGCTGCAGAGGAAAGTTGGCTCACACCAGCTAATGCACGCCAGTGTGGGGTCAGGCAACTAAAAGGGAAAGGAGGCTAAGGAGTCCACAGGCCCAGCTGACTGACAGCAATCCCACAACAGTCAATCAAAACAAAAGCCAGTGGTAACACCAGAGACGGTGCCTGAGATACCTAAGGGTAAAGAGGGAAGGTTTTATTTGTTGGCCCTGAAACATCTTCCCCACTTTTTCTTCTGTTGAGTGCATGGGCTGAGGATAGATATGAGAAAAAATTCAAATGATACAAAGATGTTTGAAAAGACACAAGTTTCCTCTAACCTCCAGGTGCCCCTTCCAAACAACCCATTTTTACCAATTTCCAAAGATATCCTTATACATACATTATACACAACTATACACACCTAACCACATGCACTCTTTATTTTTACTAACATCAATGCTGATATACCACAGCAGTTCTGCATCTTAATTTCTGGTTTCACTTAATAATACATCCCAGAGATTATTCTATGTCAATGCCTAGAGTTCTACGCACCACACTGTGTTCCACAGATGTTTTGACAGTTTATACTTCCCCACTCTTCCTCCCAGCTTCACCAATGGTGCGCTATCAGACTGTATGAACTTTATCCACTAATAGGTGAAAATGGTACCTCACTACAATTTATTATGTTTTCTGCTATTTCACTGCAATTTAAAGTTGCATTTCTCAGAAACAACATATGTATATGTATGTGTATATGTATATGCATATGCATATATATATAAAAAAAGATAGTTAAGATTGTTATACTATGGATTTCTCTGAGGTCACTGAAGACAAAGATTTGTGCTGGTACTGTTCAAATAATTTTTTTTTTCTTTTTGTCTTCTTGAGACAGGGTCTTGCTATGCAGTTCAGGCTGGCCTTGAGCTCCCTTTGTAGCCCAGGCTGGTCTCAAACTCACAATGATCCTCCTGCCTCAGCCTCCGGAGCGCTGGGCTCACAGGCGTGAGCCACCACATTTGGCACTGTTTTACAATTGAATACAGATGTCCTGTGCTCTGGGTGAATGATTTGGGGATGACAATGCACAATGTATGTACAATTGTTGCTCCAACTGACTTATTTTGAAATTTTGGGGGTTTTTTCTTTGAAATAAAACGGATTTGAAAAAAAAAAGTTTGAGCCCAGCTTATGCAACTTAGTGAGACCTCAGTGAGTGGGCTAAGGAAGCAGTTCAGTGCAAAACGCCTGGTTTCAGTCCTCAATATCACAATATAAATAAAATAAAAAAGACTGGTAGCTGTGTATGGTGGCACACATCTATAATCTCAGCATTTAGGGGGCTGAGGCAGGAAGCCTGGACTACATAGTGAACCCTGTCTCAAAAAGAAAAATAAAGGCTGGGGATATAGCTCAGTGGCATAAGCACCTGCCTGGCAAGTGCAAGGTCCTGAATTCGATTCCTGGTACCAAAAAAAGAAAAAGAAAAAAGCTGGGTGAGGATGTATTTAGTGGTAGGATACCCCTGAATTTAATCACTAATATTGAGAAAAGGACAGAGACAGACAGAGGGAAAGAGAAAAACAGGGAGGGAGGGAGGGAGGGAGAGAGAGAGAGAGAGAGAGAGAAAGGAATTCTTCTTTGCCTTTGATAGCTATCTGTAAAGCTATCTGTAAAGCTAAATTCTTATGATCTCAGGCTCAACGAACAAAATGGACAACTTTCCTGACTTGCATAACACTGTGCTCAGCTTCCATGCCTCTTACCTGGAGTCCCTCCGGGTCAGAGTGTGCCCAGAAGGGAGCCATGGTGCACTTGATCTTCCCTTCAGGATCCATTTCAATATCCCACCAGGAAAGAACCACCTGAGCTCGTCCAGATGCCAAAGGTTCAAACTGCCTGCTATGGCAGGCTGCTGAGCTACTAACTTGCTTGCTGAAGTCCACACTGTGGAAGAATATTCGGGAACTGAAGCATAATTTACCTCACACACTCCATTGTTAAGCTTCTATAACAATATTACCAGCAATAATAGTTGGTTGAAAAGGACTCAGTTAGGTTTCCTTCCCACACAAACCGAATTTCCAAAGACCTAAATTCCATCAATATGTCTCAAAGCACTGGTTATTTGAGGAGGCTCCTTGGTACCTGAACATAGGTAACACATCACTAAGGACAGTGAAGTCAGCAGGTGACACTTGGTTCAGCTGGATGTCATAGACTGAGGGTGCACCAGGGCACCTCTCCAGATCTGAGGGAGGGACGATGACCTGCTCTCCGAGGCTGGTCTGAACATGGACAGGAAACAGCTTGTTCCACGACCACATCTTTCTGGATTCCACCAGCTGTGCATAGACAGTTGCCTTGTGAGGCACTGCTTCACAATTTTCCTAAGTGAATATTAAAAAAACAAAAGAACATGAAAAAAATCAGGTATATGACCAATAGTAATGCCCATGGATCAAAATGTCTTTTCTAAATATTGGGCTAATTTAGTAACAGCTCATCTACACACTACCAAGATAATAAATTGTTTTCAGCTCTATAACCTTGGGAAAAGAAAAAAAAAAGAATACACATTATGCCTAAAATAGTTTAAGTCAGATAAGTATGTAGTTACCCAGCACAATTAAATACCTCAAAAATAACCCTGAATTGTCATCATGCTTTTGAACTCCCACACTAACTTGGCAGAGAGTCCAAATTTTACTGTGAAGCAGTAGTTCCAGCCCTGGGCTTAGAGCATTCACTCAGAACAGCTCTTACCTGGACAACAAGACCAGAACCTGTTTATTACAAAACCCAAAGAACAAGTATCCACCCTCAACTCATCTGACTTGCTGGTTTCACTGGGCGCTGCTGATTACTCTTTCCAGTTGGCTATGGCTGTAGCTCTTCAACAAATTGTCCTTCTACCTCATCCATTCTGCATCCTCCATAGGCCGGTACTAGGGACCCAGCAATGAAGAGCATATTCACAACTACTACTGCGTGAAATTATTATTATTTTTTTATTTTTTGGTACTGGGGATCGAACTCACTACTGCATGAAAGTTTTTTTTTTTTTTTTTTTGGTACTGGGGATCGAACTCACGACCTTGTGCTTGCCAGGCAGGCACTTAAGCCGCTGAGCTAAATCCCCAGCCCTACTGCATGAAATTATAAACAAAGGCTTTCTCCATCTCAGCATTACCAGCTACCTGAGCCAGACACTTCCCTAGAACTGACGGGTATCATAGGCTGTATAAAGAGGTACTGAAGGCCGTGCTGAGCATGGTGCAGCAGCGAGCACTGTGTGTGCACCAGCTGAGAATACAGCAACATACCTGAGCAAGGGCCGGGGCACCCTACCTGCACAAGATGCCTGTGTGCATGCTCATACGAGGGTAGTGCTCCCTCCCCAATCAGTTCTGTGTCAAACAGCTCTGTGACCAGGATGTTGGCACGACATGGCATGTCACCATCTAAGAAACACGAGGGAATGAAATCAGAAACTAGCAACAGACTAGGAAAAATATTTACAGCAAATGTATGAAACATGAGATCAATAAGTCATTAGAACTGGGCTTGGTGGTGTACATCTGTAATCCCAGCACTCGAAAGGCTGAGGCAGGAGGATCACTGAGAGTTCAAGGCCGGCCTAAACTACACAGTGAAATCCTATCTCAAAAAAACCATTACGTGTTTAACATAGATACCATACTAAATTTTTGTTGGATTATCAAACAGAATGGTTTGCACTGTCATTGTTTGATTGTCCACTTTTTATGCTTTGATTTTATAATTTGAACAAGTATCTCTAAGCAGACAATATGAAATTTATCAACTTGTGATTTCTTAGTGTTTTTTTTAAATTCTGTAATATTTCTACTCTTTTTGCTGTTTTGCTTTTTTTTCTCTAAATAAAAAACTTTCAATTTCAAGTTAAAACTTTTAAATTTCAAGTTAAAACAAAAAGTCATTACACTAGAGGCACATGCTGAAGTGTCATGTCTGCATTGTTTCCCAATAGTTCAGTAACAAAATGTTTTACATACTGTATTTACTGCATATACATGTGTGTGTGTATATATATATATATATATATATATATATATATACACATCCACACATGTGGAAAATCACATGGCATTATGATATATATGAATGATTATGTACATATATGGATAATACATATATGCTAAAATGATAACTGATAAATCTAGGTTCTGGGAAAATAGGTGCCCTCTGCACTGCTTTATCTGTTTCTGTATGTTGAAGACTGCAAAGGGATTTGGAAAAAAAATAGTAAGAGACTATAAATGCACCTAAAAAGGGCCTGTGGTTCAGAAATGTAATCCCAACACTCTGGGAGGCTGAAGCAGGAGAATCTCAAGTTTAAACCCAGACTACATAACTTATCAAGGCCCTGTTTCAAAACAAAAAATAAAAAATGGGCTAGGATCTGGGCATGGTGACACACACCTATATCCCAGCACTAGGGAGGCTGAGGCAAAAAGACTGCAGAGTTTGAGGCTAGCTTGAGCTACACAGTGAGTTTAAGACCAGCCTCAATCACACGGCAAGACCTGGTCATCAAAAGGGGGGTGGGGGTAGAGATGTAGCTTAGTGTGAATATCCAGCACCCTCCCACAAAACAAAACAAAAAAAAAACAAGACAACTATAAATACCTAAAAAGAAAACCAAATAAAAATATGAATAGGGAAAATAAAAAGAAAAAATACCCCAAAAAAAGAAAGAAAAAAAGAAAAAATACAAATAGTTGCATCTTTAATAACAAAAATTATTTGGAAAATAAAGAAGACTGGTACAGTACTTCAAATACTACCAAGTAAGGGAGGGAGGGAGCTCACTGAAGAGAGAGACAAAAGTTGCCTGATGATCTTAATCACTCTGAGTTCAGTTACATGCACCAAAATTGAGATGTGTTACTTAAAATTCCCAGATGCCTTCTATTAAATCCTCTTAAATTGGTGTCTGCCACCAAACAAGGTTCCAAATAACAGCTGCTCTAAGATAATAGAGTTTTGCAGGGTTCTTCTGTTGTTTTCTAAACTTCTGTGATATATTACTTCCATAATTATAATTTTTAATGAGCCAAGAGGCAAATAGATTTTAGAAGGAGCTATTCATCATACAGAATTAACTGTAAACACTTCTAATGGCTCATGAATTATAATCTGATAAAGCCCACTCATCTTCCCCACATAGAGAACAAGTTACATAGATGATGCTAAAAAAGGGCAGCATTAAAGTGATTCAGGGAAGGGGCTAACAAAGAGAACCTGAACCTTGACTCCATTTTCTATCCCTGAGCCCTCAATTCAGACTAAAAGTTGCCTCATCTGTAAAAAGGAAGTAATGAGAGCTGTCTCATGGAGAGGCGCTAACAAAGGCTAAAAATGTACCCTTTCTATGAAATACACTTGTGTTCAACGGCAGTATGAAGGAAAATGAAGGTTAAGAAGAAACTTCCATCTCCTGACCTAGAGTACCAAGAGGGTCTGCTCACTCTCTCTAATGTCATGCCAAATCCAACTGGAATACAGTGTTCCAAATTACCATTCCCCACTGCCACACACCTGCCTCTCCCCATGGTCTGTCTCAGGCACCCAGTAGAGACCTGAAAAGTCATCCCACAACAGTCTGGCCAAAGTAGTCTCATAGCAGTGCTCTTAAGAGATGTCACTTTTGCCGGTGCCATACCTCCATGGACATTTGACAGTACACAGAGACATTTTTGGTTGGCACAAATGGTGAGGAGGACAGTGCTCCTGGAATCTACTGGGTGGAGGCTAGGACACAGCAAACCATCTTATAATGCATAGGTTGGTATCCTACAACAAAGGTTTATCAGGCCCAAAATGTCAGTAGTGCTACTACTAAGACATCTTGATTTAGACCTACTTTAGCCTGTTCCAATAAAATGTTAAAACAAATTCTAAAAGGATCAAATTCAACTGCAAATGACCCAAATGCATGCCTGAATTTTTAAAAGACAATAAAATCCAGCATCAACAATGAAAAATTACCAATAAACACAGCATCTACATAAAAATTACCGGACATTTGAAGAAGGAAAATATGACTCAGAACCAGCATAAAAATAGGATAAATTAATCAACAGGACAAACCCAGAAGAGACTGAGATGGTAGAAATAAAGATAATAAAACTGAAAAAATAAACGTTAAGTACTTAGTGGGACTATGAATGTTAAGAAAATAAATGTTATTAGCCAGGCACAGTGGTGCATGCCTATAATCTCAGCACTGAAGGAGACTGAGGCAGTAGGATCACAGGTTTGTGTCCTATCAGACCAATATAGTGAGAGCTTGTCTCAAAATAAAAAATAAAAAGGAACAAGAATATAGCTCACTGACAAAGTATCCGTGGATATGATCTCCAGTATCACAAAAAAAGTTATGAAAAAGAATCAAATGGAATTTTTAGAGATAAAAAGCACAATATCAGAAATGAAGTTTATTAAATGTCCATAACAGATTAGACACCGTTAAAAAAAAAATCAGTGATGTTAAAGCCCTATTACCCTAGTCCTTCAACAGTGAAAGAATGAACAAACTGTGGTAAGTACAGAAAATGTAACCCAGGACCAGGGATATGGCTCAGTAGTACAGCACCTGTGTGGCAAGTGTAAGATCCTAAGTTCAATTCCAGGTCCAGAAAAAAAAAGAAGAAAAAAGAAAAAAATGGAGTCCTGCTCAGCAAAAAAGTACAAATTCAAGAGGATGAGCCTCAAGAGCAGTATGTTATATAGCAGGGCTGGAAATACACCTTAAATCCCATGCCCAGAAAAAAAAAAAAAAAAAAAGAGGCAAAACAATGTATGCTGATACATTTATTGTAATTCCATTTCCTTGAAATTCTTCAAGGAGCAAATCTAATCTATAGTGAAGAAATCACATCAGTGGATACCTAAGGCCATGATTATGTAGGAACTGACTATACAGGGTCATGAGGAATCTTTTGGGCATGATACATATATTCTATTATCTTGATTGTGTTAGTGGTTACAAGTGTGTTTTGTCAAAACTTGTCCAGTCTGGGGCATGGTGGCACATGGCTGTAATCCCATGTGGCTAAGACAGGAGGAGCATGAGTTTGAGGTCAGCTGGGATACACAGCAACTTCCAGGCCAGCCTGAGCTATAGAAACTGTCTCAAAAAACTAAAAACAAAATTCTCATCAAACTATAGTCTTAAAATGGATATACTCATTAGGTAAATTATACTTCAATAATGTTGATTAAAAATGGAATGATGAATTGGGCATGGTAACACACATCTACAATCCTACCACTCTAGGAAGCTGAGACAAGAGGAAAGTTCAAGCCTACCCTGACAACTTAGGAATACTGTCTCAAACTGAAAAGTGTTTTTTCATTTCAGGTCTGGGGATGTAGCTCTGTGCGAAGGCCCTGGGTTCAATCTCCGGGATGGGGAAAAAAAAAGAAAAAGAATAGGAATCTAATACTCCCATGCCTCTTTCCCTGTTTAGGAAAAACAAAAAACAAAAAACAAAAACAAGAACTAATAATATGTGTACCTCTTAGTATGTCTAGTCTGGTTTTTTTTTGGGGGGGTCTGTTGTGTTTTAAAGATAAAGGGACACTATTTCCTTCTTTGATACACATTTTAGGTTGTCTATTTTAAAAAATGATTTGTTTTTGCAGTGCTAGTATTGAGCCCTGGGCCTTCTATATACCAAGCAAGTTCTCTACTACTGAGCTGTATTTGCAGCTCAAAAAAATTTTTTTTGGTTTGGGTACTGGGAATTGAACTCAGGAGAAAAAAGTTGAAGTTAGGTAGATGCTTCAATTATAAAATACGACATTGTAGAAAAACTGGTGATATCCATAATCCACTATGGTTTTTCTTTTTTTTCTTCCAAATCTTTCAACTGTAATCTCTATATCAAATGGCAAATAAAATTTTAAAAGTCTGAATCAAACTTCTAAAATATAGGGATTTAGCTCAGTGGCGCAAGCGCCTGCCTCGCAAGCGTGAGGTCATGAGTTCGATCCCTGGTACCAAAAAAAACCAAACAAACAAACAAAAAAAAAACTTCTAAAATATAATTGGACACATAGAGAGACTGTGCCACCTAGGAAAATCTCCAATGTTATATATATGCTAAGATACGATGTCAGAATTTAAAAAGCCCCTTCCTGCTACCATAATTTCACTTCTATTTGATAGGCTCAGAGAGCTGTGTCATACAAGAATTCCAACTTGTGACAGGCATGGTGGCACACACCTGTAATCCCAGCACTTGGGAGGCTACAGCAAGAGGATCGTTGAGAGTTCGAGACCAGCCTGAAATGCAAAGCAAGAACTTGTCTCAAAAAGGCCTCCCCCCCAAAAAAAGAATTGCAACTTGCAGAGAGCAAAAGGAGGTTTTTGTATGTGAGCATGCAGATGTACTTGATTGGCCCTGTTTTACTCATAGCAGATTTGTTTTAACTAGGAAAGAAATCAACATCAAGAGTAGCAAAGTGCTAAAGCTGGGCATGGTGGCACACACCTGTATACTGAGGGAAGAAGATCACCATGAGCCTGAGAGCAGCCTGGGCTACACAGTGAGCTCAAGGACAGCCTTAACTATGTAAGTGAGACTGTCTCAAAAAGCAAAAAGCAAAAAGCAGGGCTGGGGATTTAGCTCAGCGGCATAAGCACCTGCTTTGGAAGCGTGAGGTCCTGAGTTCAATCCCTGGTACCAAAAAAAACAAAAAACAAGTGCAACAGCAAGTGTGAGAGTCAGAGCAAGTGGGAGAGAAGCAAAATGCTTACAGTCAGAGCTACATATGAAAGACCTCAATTTATTCCAAGTAGCTGAAAAAAACTTTTTCCTGTCTAAAAGCAAGTGAAGACTCTGACACAAGGTGTATAGATCATACCTGGTCCTACAGTCACATCAGTGGAATGCTTGTTGATAACTTTAATCTTATCACTGAAGCCATTTTTCTCCACAATCTTCACGGCTGCATCAGCCATAGGCTTAAAAACCTGGAAATTAGAGCCAAACACCCAAGGAAAAAAGAACAATAAATTTTAAAATATCCTACTGTCCAAGGTTAGCAAGTGTTCTTTGATTCTAGCCCTAATATTTTTAATTTCAATGCTTTATTCTCCAAATGTGTATCATGAAAATGAACATAAATGCATTGAGACTGAAGTTTAATATGTGGTCAGAAACTCCCATTATATGCTCTGCCCAGTGGGTATGCAAGGGATCCTGCACTACCTAGCAAGGGCAGGAGGTGTCACTGCCATACTAGGGAGATATTAAGAGCTAGAAAGGGACTGTGCTTCACAATCCTGAGAAGGCTGCTGCACTCTCCAGGGGAAAGTCATAGATGTAAGTGTGGACCCATCACCTTCATGATCAAAACCATCCCAGATCTCCACTGCTGGCAGAACACAGCAAACATTTCCTTATGACACTCAAGGCTCTTCAAATGTAGGACACCTTATCTTCCTAATCATAAACCTAACCCACCCAATCAACCCCATGACCAATACTCAGCCATAAAGATCCCATTATTCACAGGCTTCCTGTCCTACACGCCTCCTGCCCCAGCCAAATCAAACCCAACTTCACAGGCCAGAACAAATCCTATCCTCTTCTCTCTAGAAGTCTCCTGTGAACCCTGCATGTCTCCATAAACACAAGCCTCTCCAGATTTTATTTTCTAGGTGTTCTATTTCAATTATACAGCTCAAATCACTTCATGAATAAAAACCCACAAACTCACATGCAGACACACACACACACACACACACACACACACACACACAGTAGAAATATAACAAGCGATAAAGTGACTGGTGATGATGTCAAGATTTTCATTTTTTCTAAATCTTTTTCTGTATTTTTTACATTTTCTATCATGGAACACAAAGTTTTTACTATAATCAAAGAGGAAATGCTGCGTCTTTATTGGTTTGTTTGTTTGTTTGTTTTTTGGTATTGGGGATTGAACTCACACTCTTTTGCTTACCAGGCAAACACTTGAGCCGCTGAGCTAAATACCCGGCCCCTACTGCATCTTGTATAAACTACATATATGCACAACCAGAAAAATTATATTGAGACTTTAGTTCGATTTTTTTTTTTTGTACTGGTAATTGAATTCAGGACCTTATGTTTGCCGGGCAGGTAGTTATGCCACTGAGCTATATCCCCAGCCCAGTTTGGTATTTTTTGATGCAGCACAAGGGCCTCAGACTCTTAGTTCTTAAAAATTACTTTGCCTAAAAATATCCCAACCTCAGTGCAATGCCCTCACTCCAGTTGCTTTTTTTTTTTTGGCACTTGGGATTGAACTCATGACCTCACACTTGGCAGGCAAGCACTTATGCCGCTGAGCTAAATCTCTAGCCCCTCCAGTTGCCTTCTGACCTATCACTTTCCTCCTCCCCTGAACCTGCGGGCTCCAACCATTCACAGCTTCCTTCTCCCCATCCCACCAAGCTTAAACTCTGTCCCCAAGCTCAGTCAGGCAAGGTGTACACGCCTGAAATCCCAAGAAGGTTCACAAGTTCAAGCTGAGCTGGAGCAACTTAGCAAAACCCTGTCCCAAAATAAAAACAAAAAAGGGCTAGGAAAGTAGCTCAGTGCAAAGGCCCTGGTTTAATAATCACCAGTTCTGCAAAAGATCTCTCCCAAAACACCACAAGGAGTGGCCCCTAAAGTTGACTTCCCAACATCCGCTCTCCCTTAGGTCAGGTGCAGTGATGCAGTGAAGGCAACTGACCTTTCTAGTGTTCCACCTTTCTTGTGGAAGGGTAATTAAATCCCAATGACCAATGATACCCAAAATGTTTGCTAAAAGTTTGTGCCTGCTCTTCAAAAAAGAGAAAATAAGGCAGCTTACCACAGATATCACTGTAACTGACACACTTCCCCAAACATATTAAAAGCAGTCCACAGTCACTATCTGCAATGTCTTGCAATCCATCCACTCCTGAATCCTATTCTTTCTTAGACACATCACTTGAAGGTCATCAATGACTTCCTGTTGCCAACCCAACAGCTTTCTCTAAGTCCTCATAATATGGACAGCTAAGTCATATAGAAATTAATACAGAGTCAGACAGAAATTGAGCTCTCAAGGCAATCAGCACAAAAAATAAAGACATCAAAATTGTGGCTGGAGACACAATGACCAGATCTGCATGCCTTCTTAAAGGACAAACAGCAACTTGAAGTTATACTGTAATTAGCACCTGGTCTCATAAGTTCAGATACGTACCACTCACCCAGGTAGATGACCTCTTATCCAGACTCTCCCCTTCCAAAAAATCCCTTTGTTCCTTCCCACTCCTAGCTATGTGACTTATTTGCCACCCATTGCATCAATAGTAGCTAAGTGGCTATACTTGTAATTTTATAGGTCAGCAATGACAAAACTATGGCATGTGTGCTTACAGCCAGCTGTTTGTTATCACTGAATGCTCTAAAAGGTTCACCATCACGGCTTTGGGTTGATCGTAGTTTGACCCACATTGTACCCATGCTGTGACTTTGCAGTATAAATTACCCCTGACAAAGGGCCTTGGTAGCAACCCATTTGGGACCCCTCCTGGGAATCCAGGAACTATTCTCCTTAATTCTAATAAACTCTCCTAATGTTTTTCTTTGGCTCTCAACTTCACTCCTAGATGTTGTGAGACCATGAACTCAGCACGTTTGGCACCTAACAGATTGGGAGTTATATTTCTATTATCACTCATCCTGCTCAAGCTCTACAGCATTGTACAACACAGTAAAGATAAAACAGCTATTTAAATGTGAGTTATGAAATAGACTAAAATTTAAAATTCAGTTCCTTGAGCTGGGCATGGCAACACACACCTGTAATCTCAGCACTTGGGAGGCTGAGCAGGAGAATCATACTGAGTTCCAGACCATCCTGGGCTACACACTGATTTTAAGATCAGCCTAAACTACACGTTCTTCTGGCTTTTCACAGCCTGTCCCCTTGGCTTCCACAGCATTCTGCTCTCTGGGGCCACACCTCCTTCAGCCCACAAAAGCAGTCATGTTTCTAAGGTTTGCTCTTCTCACTCTTTCTCCTGGGACAATGTGACTGCTAAATCTGTCACCTGCTTTATATCACACTTGTTTCACTTGCCCCACGTTAGCAAGTGAGTCCAAACCCACTCGTGTGTGTCTCTCTTTGAAGATTCAGAGATCCCCTCACAGGTTCCCTCACTCCATCCTCTGTACCTGTCTGTTCTGAGGCCACGTGCTCAAGCAGAGCTGCAAACCACAGGGCAGCCCATAGAGAGAAAGAAGGGTTCAAATGGATGGTCACTAAAGCAAAATCTGGTAGGCCAGCAGAGATGCCAAGAACCAGAGGGCAGAGATGTCAAGTATCACAGGCCATACCAGGAAAACAAAACTAGAAATACAGATAACTGACATGGGAAGATGGAAAAACCCAAGAGCAATCCTACTAACTCTGTTTAAAAACGTGCCTTCCTCTGTAATTTTAACTAGTGGTCCACCAATATACCAACTCTCAAACTCAATACATCCAACACAAAATGCATTCTCTCTCCACCAAGTAAGCATTTTCCTCTGGGTTCCCTCAATTAGTCAAGAGCACTGCTGCCTCCCTACACAACCACACTAGGACACAAAAAATAAACAGGGACACACACACACCCTCTCATCAGAACAATCACTGAACAGTGAGCAGCACGATTAAGAATCAGACACCACAGTTCCAGGTCTAGCTGTCCTACTTACTGACTGTAGGACTTAAGCCTTTAACGTCTCTGGGCCCTAGTTGCTTCATTAATAAAATAAGGGGAAGAAAAAACCTACTTTGAAGCTATCAAGACAACCACCCTGAAACATAGACCGATCTCTCTTTTTTTTTTGCCAGTGCTGGAGTTGGGACCCAGGTCCTTCTCACTGAGCTACATCCTGAGGGGTTTTATTTTTATTTTGAGATAGGGAAGGGTCTCAACTTGCAATTTTCCTCCTCAGCCTACACACAGGTGACATCATATCCAGCTAAACATAGATTTTTTTTTTAAATCTGTTCAAATGCCTTAGTGATTCCCTAAGAAGTAGTTTACAATCCTTTTTACAAAATCCCAAGACAATGTGTACGGTCTCTCATATGTCTTTAGGACAATTTCATGAAGATCTCAAGTCTATTATTCTTATCTCAAGTTGAAAATACCTAACCCAAAATATGAGCATTAGTCTTCCTTAGCAGGCAGGTCCTGGGCAATCCTGTGGCAACATACCTTGCTGGATTTTTCAACCATGACATCCTTCACCAAGACTCTGGATAACACTGCTCCCTAAATATACTACAGTGTTTTCTCAGTCTAAAATGCCCACCTTGAAAGCCAGACATGGTGGCAAACTCCTATTATCCCAGCACTTGGAGGCTGAGGCAGGAGGATCATTTATAAGTTTGAGACCAGCCTGGACTACAAAGTGAGCCCAAAGCCAGCCTAAACTGCATAGTGAGACCCTGTCTCAAAAAGAAAGACAGACAGACAGACATACATACATACATACATAGAAAAAATGAATAAAATAAAATAGAACACCTACCTTTTCTGACCATGATGAAGCTCACAATGTAGTAAGGAGTAATGGTAAGGAGATGAAAGAAAAGCAGCTGGAGTAGCACATGCTGGACTGTTTTTGCTTTTTTTTTCTTCTATTTTTGTTTTGTTTTGTTTTGTTTGAGCAAGGTCTTACTATGTATTGCAGGCTGCCCTTGAACTATGTGCCCAGGCTAGCCTTGAATTAGCAGTGATCTTCCTGCTTTGGCCTTCCAAGTGAGGTTGGAATTACAAGTGTATAACACCACTCCTGGCAATGCTAGACTGTTAATATCCAAACTTTATTTGAGGAAGGAAAAACTTCCATTTTGTTTAAACCATTGTAACTTTCTTATTCCAACTTGATCAAAAAAGAATCCAATTTTATCAGGCAAAGTATTTAAATGTCACTGTTTTCAGAGCAAAAAATAGACTCCTAAAGGGAGGAGTCACATCTGACTCCATCTCACCCCAACATTTTTAACATTGGTCAATAGGTTAACACACTATTTCTACTTTGTATTTACAAAATTCCCTGTAATACTATATATTTATATGATCAGAAAAACAATATATGTTTAATGTTTTATTAAAGAAAAAAATGGCAACCTGTTAAAGTAATAAAAGATAGCTGGCTCCACATTCAAAAGTCCCAATGCTAGGGCAGATTCCAGAAAAACTAAATCGAAATCTCTTTAGGACTTGGGGAAGACTAGACATCAGTATTTTTTTAAAGCTCTTCAGTGAGTCTCATATGCAGCTGAGGCTAAAAGTCACTGTGATTGGGGGCGGGGGGTAACCAAGGATTGAACTCACAACCATGCGCATGCAAGGCAGGCGCTTATGCCACTGAGTGAAATCCCCAGCCCTTAAAAGTCACTGTTTTCAGAGCAAAAAATAGACTCCTAAAGGGAGGAGTCACATCTGACTCATCTCTAAGTACTGAGAACCTGGCCCTGCACTTAGCATGGAGTAAGCACTCTATGAATGTTTCTGAACAAACAGATGGGAAAAGCACAAGGACACAGAAGACTTCCCACACAAGACCGAGGACACACACCAGCAGAATGTGGCTCACCTCAATAGCATAGCAGAAGTCAGCACCTGCTGTGACTGCCATCATTGATAAGAGGCCGGTGCCAGTGCCAATGTCAACAACCAAGGCCTTCTGTCCTCTGTCCTTTACCCTCCTCACAGCAGCCCAGATACCCTCATAATATTTTGTATTCTAAAAGAGAAGAAAAAATAATTATTATTTCACACTAGTTATTGTAAGTGAAAAGACACTTTGTAGCGTTGAAATGTTACGGTTGGCACCAGCAGTGTGAGTCAGGACACTGTGGCCCTTCCTCCTCTGGAGGAACAGCATGGGCAGCAGAGCCACATAGGCTCTGTGAGACACCAAGAGCACAGCATCAGCCTCTTGCCTTCTACTAACTGACTGGCTCCCTTCCACCTTCACACTTCTATACCCTGCTAAGTGATGCTGGCGTAGGGCATGAACTCTGAAAACCAGTTTTCCCAGTAGTTAGACACAGCCAGTGGGAGAACAAGAAGGCAACTGGAGAGTAGGAGCAGGGAAGCTTGCTCCTTCCTGTAGGGTTGCTGCTCTTGGCAAGGAGTGGCAGCTGGTTCCAGACCCTACTTCTCTGTGTCTTCTGTGTACCAGCCTCTTCGGGTACCTCAGAGGAGTAGCAGCACTCAAAACAAAAAACAGTGATCAGTGATCGCACTTAGAGGTAAGGACACTAGTTTCCCAGGCCCTTGCCACCAGCTTCTGGGATCTGGAAATCCTAAACTTCTTGTATTTCTCAACCCCAGGCAATGTAAGGGCTCCCTGCTAGCACCGCTACTGAATTAGCCTGACTGTTCCCTCTGCTTTCTAGTCCTCCCACACCTGGGCAACCAACTTCCTTTCACACTCTAGCTTTTGTAATATATAATGCACTTTGGTGTCCGTTTTTCTTACTAAACTCCAACTCTATACCTTCCTTGTCAAAAAAGTACTTTCCTTCTTAGCAAATAACTTCCTGCCATCCTGAAGATTCAATAAACTGACTCATCTTCTATCTGTAGTGATCTGGCTAAATAGATGACCTGGCCCTATATAGTACCTGAAAAGAACTAAAGATGATGGGAACAAAATCTGTGAATCTTTTTAAATGTACTGATGACCTTCAGATTAGTAATGGATTAAGAGGTCATTAAATGTGGGGACAATCTGCCATGTAACAGAAGATAACTAATACAAAACTGGTTATGAAAAGGGCATTTTCTGACCACAATCCAATTAAAGATATCAATTACAAGAATATAACTAAAGAAAAAGATATTCGACTATTAAAAATACAGTTCTGCTCAGTGGTAAAAAGCTTGCCTAGCAGGGATGAGGGCCTGGTTTGATCCCAAATGCCACAAAAAAGAAAAAAGAAATGTACTTCTAAAGTTATAGGTGTAAAAGACTACATCAAACTGAAATTACAAAATATTTAGAACTGAATGATAACAAATGAGATGGCACAGCAATACTTCAAAAGAAGTACAATATAAAAGATGAAAAATGAGCTAAACCACTGATTGCAAAACTTGCTAAGAGGACTGCAAGATAAATTCCACACAGAGGTTGGAACATAGCACAATGATAGAGCATCTGCCTAACATGAGCAAGATGCTGGGTTCAATCCCCAGCAATACAAACACAAACAAAAAACCAAAACAACTATAAACATGCAAAAAGAAAATCAAATAAAAGTCTTGCTAAGTTGCCTCCAACTTGAGAATCTCCTGCCTCAGACTCTTAGTAACTGAGATTACAGGTGTGTACCACCATGTAGAGAATATATAGTGATACCTCAGTTGTTGAACAGTTCCAAGTTTGAACCTTCCACTACTTGAACAACAAAGTTCAAAAAAATCTGCTTAGTGTCCCTAAGCTTGCTTGATATCAAGCTTTGCTTGATAGTGAACTGAAAGACTTGAAAAAATCTGTACGGGCTGCCCAAGCATGGTAGCACATACCTGCAATCCCAGCACTCTCAAGAGGCTGAGGCGGGAGGATCATTGAGTTTGAGACCAGCCTGGGCTACAAAGTGAGCGCAAGGCCAGCCAGAGCTGCACAACGAGACCCTGTCTCAAAAGACAAAAAAAAAAAACCTGTACAGGTTGAGAGTGAGTCACATGTTGCATTTTGTTATGGACACAAGAGATGGTACTTCAGTTTAAGTGCCACTCTCACCCAAACAATGTATAGCGCTTGTGTTAGTGCATTAAAACATTCATCACTGTGCTTTCTTTTGGTGCTTTACTTGCATAAAATCATTACCATGGCTCCAAAGAAAAATTAGTGATACCAGCAGTAAAGCTAAGAAAGGGCTGGGGATATAGCTTAGTGGCACAGCGCCTGCCTGGCAAGCATGAGGTCATGAGTTCAATTCCCAGTATAAAAACAAAACAAACAAAAAAAAGTTAAGACGAAAACTGTAAGAACCACAAGAGAGTTAAGAAATCATCGTGAAATTTGTTAAATTCCTGGAAAAAAGAACTTGTAAGTAATTTCGGGGCTCAAACCAATTACCTGGTTTTTCATTCTTATGAGAAAAATATGTTCTGTTCTTAAACTTTTCAGTGTTCAAACATAAATTTGGAGTGAGCTGAGTTCAACAACTGAGATGTCACTACATATACAACTTTTATTTGTCAATTACATCTTAATAAAGCAGAGGTAAGAAGACAGAATCAGAGGTAGAAGCTAGTCTCCTAGGTGACCTCCTGACTACAGTATCATACAGCTTCTCAGCATCAATCTATCATCATGATCCTCAGGGGAAGTTGGAACCTTTTTGATTTCAAACGGTTACATCAAGATAATGGCTTCCTTTTACACTTACCCTGTCTTTGTCATGCAGCATATCTGCATAGGAGGACCTAAAAAACAAAAAAGCAGGTCAGAAATATTTGAGTGTATTCACGTATACAAATATATTCCTCAATCGGAAAGAACAAAACAAACATGGCACCCATTTTAGATTATTTTAATAGAATTAGAAGCTGTTACCCTGCAGAACTGTAGAAAAAAAAAAGACAGATGTTCTTTCCAGATGACAAAGTACTCTAGTACTTTTTTTAGTCGTTAGCCCTATAACAGTAATCCATAGCCACTAGCACCCTTATCATGTTACTCAGACTTATCCCCAACACTTTCCCTAACCTTACATACATGTACACCTTGGAATGACCATGAAAGTGGCACTAGGGAGAGGAACTGGGGAAGGGAAAGCACATACCTGCAATGTATATGAGGGCCATCATGCCCAGCACCTCACATCACATTTTCAGGGATAATGAAAGAGCTCACCAAACAGTGTTAAAGGGAGAACTACTTATCCATATTTTCTGTTGTAACATTTCTCAAATTTGAAAATGAGGACCAAGCGTAGCTCAGTTGTAGAACCTAGCATGTGTGAGAACCTGGGTTCAATCCAGACCCACAATTCTGTCTACATACTGACCTCCATCCAGAAGTTCCAATCCAAACACTTTATCTCCACCACCTTCCCTTTTTACACCACCCATTTCTCCTGTGTTCCCCCTCTCAGGAACAACAGCTCCATCTACTCAGTCACTCAAACCAGAAATCTTGGTGTTTCTGAGATTTTCTCTCTCCTTCCATCACTGCATCCACTGAGTTACCAAACTCAAAACTGTCTCCTCCAATCTCCACCTCTCCTATCTCGGCTTTGGGACTAAAATAACCACCCAAATGATCTCGTCTCCTTCCCATACTGCTCTCAGTGACTGTTCTGAAATCCAACCTGATCCTCTTTCTCTCATTTAATATGGGAGACCTGTGACTTATCTCCAATTTATATTAACAGCCATCTTTAGTATTAGTTAAGTTTCAGCTTTCTGAGATAAGCTTCTGTTTCTCCCCACACTGTCCGATGAGTTGGGACCGCCTACCATTGCCTAGTTACTCTCGCTGATAAGTTGGGACTGCCTACCGTCCCTCAGTTACTATCGTTTTTTAGAACCCAATTCCCTCACTCCCCTGCTTACTATATAAGCGCCTTTTTTATCTTAAATAAATGAGACTTGATCAGAACACTGTCTTGTCTCCATTCTTTGCGTCTCTTGTCTCTTTCTCATCCCCACTCCCCCTCTAGGGTCTCCACTGGCTTACCCACGGGCCGGGATAATTTAACATATTAATCACTCCAGAAATAATGCCCAAATTCTTTAGAAATAAAGTAATACTGCTGAGCCCTTATTCTATAGCCCTTGTCCTCAGTGCTGGGGATTGAAGCCAGGGCCTCCTGCAGGCCTGACAAGCCGTCTAACACTGAGTTACATACCAGCCCAGAGATGAGTATTATTGTACAAGGTATGTGGTCTACACTAAGGCTTAAGAAAGTTAAATAGGTTGGTCTACCTCAGAGTTAAGGGTCAGAGCCTAGCCTTAAACCCACGCTCCATCCTGCATTTCACTCTGACCCTTTCAAGGCAGGCGCTTATGCCGCTGAGCTAAATCTCCTCACTCTGACCCTTTCAATGTGACCCCCACCAACCTTTTTAAGAGCTTATCTCATACAGCCCTATTTCTGCACTGTACTCTAGCAATAATGAACTGTAGAGAAATTATTCAAACATCATCCCCTACCCAATGCAGTTCCTTCTTGATGTGTTCATGAATTCTGTGCCCATCTTCATAGGCCTTTATCTCCCTATGCTGTAATTTTTTATATCTGTCTCTTCCAAAAACTGTATGTTCCTTAAGAATAGAAACCACATCTTCTCTAATTGGTATCCACAGCCCTAGCACAACTGTGGGCAAGCTGAATATACTTAATGACTGCTAAATAATCACTATGTATTTTAAATATTCTAAGGGGAGAAAAAGTATTTTTTACTTTTTATTCAAGAGAATTTAACTATATACTAAATGTGGTACTATTTCATTGACACGATGATGAAATTTCATAAACTCCATCACTACTGAATCTTATATCCTCCTTGCTCCACTAATCAAATCCTCTGAGATTCTGTCTGATAAGACTGCTACACAATGTCTACATGTGCCTAACTCCTATACACCTACCTGGCAAACCAAACCTGCCTGATCCTAAAGTGTTGGGTGACAGCCTAGTTCATACTAGATGATATTCCAAGGTGTCTTGTTTTGAGATCAAGTGCCCCATCCAGCTACAGCCCTAACTGTGAACCACCCTTGTTACCTGGCAATCTCCTGGTGGTAATCATAGTGTTCGTCCTCCTCCAGCCACTCCATGGATCCTGTGGTCGGATTGGCTCGCCCACAGAAAACCTTCATCGTGTCAACCAGCTCCTCAGAGTTAGAATACAAAAGCAACCTTCAGTAGTCCATTTCTTAGGAACAGACTTGATCATCAGAAATCTATTTGACCATCAGGGGCAGAACATGACAAGAAAACAAAACAAAAATAATCAAGAAATTGACAAAAATGTCAAAGCCACTGAAAATATTTAATAAGCAATCTTTCCAGCAAGAATTATTGGATTTTTATATTAAGCACGTAACATTAAAAAATAAATTCATATAGCTGTCTGGAAACTTTGGTAGTATTTAGAGACTCCAACAGAGCCAAACAAGCCTCAGAGGTTCAGACGGGTATAGTCCTCAGGCAAAGGTGAAGAAGCTGAGCAAAAGACTAGAAGAAAGAGAAAAAGAAGAGATGGCGTGGTGGTGCCTCAGCATACTAAGCATAAGAAAAACTACAATGGAGTAAGTCAAACAAGGAAAAGTTTTATCTAATCTAAACAATAAATCATAGCCACACACAAGCATAAATAATCCCAGGAATATGATGTTGGGTGAAAAAAGGCAAATCACAGACTGCACACAATAACTGCATCTATACAAAATTCCTAGGTCAGGCATGGTGGCGCATCCCTGCAATCTCAGCAGTTGGGAGGCTGAGGGAGGAGGATTGTTGCGAGTTCAAGGCCAGCCCAGGCTACACAATGAGTTCAGGACTAGCCTGAGTACACAGCAAGACCCTGTCTCAAAAAACAAAAACAAAAAACAAAATTCCTAAACATGTAAGTGAAATAACAAATGTATAGTATTCTTTAAGGATCACACTAAAAGGCATACCAGAGAATGAGACTAGTGTTCACTTTGGAGAGGAGGGCTGAGACAGAGTTTTCACCCCATTGTTCAGGTTGATCTCAAACTCACTCAGCCTCCACAGTGCTGAGATTACAAACTCATAGACATGTGCTACCCCACCCAGCAGAGACTAATGGCTACTCCTAATAATAAAGGGAAAGAAACAAGATCAAGGCTTACACAGTGGATTTCAAAACGTAGTTTTTCATTAAATCAGTATGAACACAGGTATTTATATTATCATTCTTTGTGCTTCACTTTTTTGCTTTTTGGGGGTACTAGAGATTGAACCTAGGGTCTTACAACACACCAGGCAAGCAAGGTGAGCTACAACCCCACCCTGTTAAACTTTTTTTTTCTTTTGAGACAGTTATACTAAATTGTTCAGTCTGGTCTCAAACTTGCCATCTTGCAAACTCAGCTTTCCCAGTAATTGGAATTACAGGTATGTGCCACTGTGCCTGCTATTTTGCTACCTTTTATAATTACTCTGCCTTAGTGTTCTTTTGCTATGACAAAATACCTGAAAATAACAATTTAAAGGCGAAAAGGTTTATTTGACTCAATGGTGTTTCAATGGTGAAGTTGGTGGGTTCAGTTGTTTTAGGCCTGTAGCAAAGTACAGACATCAAGGTGCAAGGGCATGGTGGAGGAAACTAGTCCCTTAGGGCACACCACCACGACCCACTCCCTTCGCCAGGCCCCACCTCCTAAATTTCCATTACCTCCCAATAATGCCATCAAATTATGAATTAACTAAAGCCCTCACAATGCAGTCACCTCCCAAATGCCCTATCTCTAACCACATGAGCCATTTGGAAGATATTCTGGATCCAAACCACAACTTCTTAGGTAATCAAAATTAGTCTTAAGAATAATTGGGGGGGGGGGGTTGTACTAGAATCAAACCCAGGACCTTACACTTGCCAAGCAGGTGCTGTGCCACTGAGCTTAATCCCCAGCCCCAAGACTAATTTTTTAAAAACCTTCCCTCATCTATATTTTTGCTTCAAGTACATAAAATGTCACCAGATTTATGTTTTGTATGGCCTGTCTCCCAGGAGATCCATTTTGGGGAGGCAGAATAGCACCCCAGTGCAAGTTCAAAGGCACTCTTCTGCAGGTCTAGACTCCGCTACTAGTCTCTACTATTCAGAAATCAGCCAAGGATTCCACAATCCCCCCTTCCTCTGAAACACTGGTTTTCCTAAATCTTAAAGGAATTTTCTTGGCCAGAGTTTGGTTTTTTTTTTTTTTACTTTCTTTTGACATTATCGAAACTAAGTAAATACTTACTAAGTATAGATTATAGAAAAACAATTTTTTCTGAAAACACTCAAATAGTCAACGTCTGGTTAAAAGTTGTCAATTTGTCTCTAGTAAACCTGTACTCCTAAAACTTTAGTATGTCCATTAGCTAATCTAGTGATTCTGAAATGTCCTGAGAACCCCAGTAGTTAATATACTGTGCTTTACATTGAGAATTAATATATACACATGCATATAAAACTGAAAGTTACACAAAATATTGAAAATGCCTATAGGGAAAGCCCTTTATATGTTTGTTCTATTTTATTTGTATTTTTTAAATTGCTAGTTGTGATTCACCGAGTTCATCTCACTAATGGGGTTGCAAACTATAGTTCGAAAAGCACTGCTCTAGTCAGTTCTGTATATCACATATATTAATACTTAAAGACAGAATATCTAAAATTCTTACAATCTGTAATGTTCTAAAGAAAACTGTCTGTGGAACACTGTAATAAAAAGAGTCACACATGGTGGTGCATGCCTGTAATCCCAGTACTTGGGAGGCCAAGGCAAGAGAACTGCCACAAGTTCAAGGCCAGCCTGGGTTACACAGTGACTTCAAGGCCCACCTCAACTACATATTCAAACCCAGCCTGGGCAAGTTAGCGAGTCCTTGTCTCAAAAAAATAAATAAATGAGGGTTGGGGTTCAAAGGCCATGGGTTCAACCCCAGTATTGGGGGGGTGAGGAGATGCATAGGAATGGAAAGTACTTTATCAGATGACAAAGACTTAGAGAACCATATACACTGAAAAAATCAGTTTGGTTAAAGTGAAAATAAACAAGGAGCCAAAGGACAGCAACAATGTAAAGGTACAGGACGCTATGTAAAGAGAGTAAGATTATGGAAAGGTTTTTTGAGAACGACAGCTTTTAAATTGAGATCTGTAAGTCAAGCTAAAAGTTGAGGAACAGTAACTGTTTTACTATTGTGAGGTGTTGGGCGTTAAACCCAGGGCCTTGTGCATGCTACACGAGTGCTCTACCATTGAGATCCCCCTCTCTTCTTTATTTATTCATCTTTATTTTGAGACAGGGTCCTGCTAAATTCAGGCTTGCCTAGAACTCCCAGTCCTCCTGCCTTGGACTCCCAGTAGGTGGAATTACAGACTTACACCACTGAGCAGGAATCCTTACCCTAATTTTTCCAAAAAAGAGCTGTAAGGTGAAAAGAATGAGATACATAACTAAAATGTAAGAGACGGAATGACTGAAGAAAAACCGATGAGATTAGAGGTGGGCTTCTGCAAATTACACCAGATTTTTTGGCTTCAGCATCTGAATTTTATTCTAAGGACACACAGCAGGAACCACCCAAGGATTTTAAACAGGACTATGTCTGTGCTGGGTGCACACTTACAAGACTGCTCCTGACTAGTATATAAATAGCTATTTCCAACTACATAGAAACTTAGAAGGGCGAGCTATCAGAGTTTCCTCAGTAGAAAACTGTTGCTCAGTTTGGGGAGCGAAGACTAGAACTATGTACGACTAGGTATGGGTCTGTGTGGCTGACTGGACGCGCTAGGCACAAATGAAGTGATCTAGGCCCCACGCTGGGGTGCCCTGGACCCAGAAAAGGCAATCACCTGGCTGGACTACGGAGCCAGAGCGGTCCTGGAACTCCGCTCTCCAGTCAACCAGCGTGCACGGAGCCGCCCCACGCGGACTCTGTAAAGGTTCCAAAGAGCCGCATTACTCGGCGCCGGAGTCCATCCACGGTGGGAGCCTCCGCCAGAGCGCTAGGGTTGAGGACAGGGCACTGGCTGGACCCAGGACCCTAACCACGACCCCACCTTCCCGGTACGCCACACGCCTCACCAGCAGCGAGAACCACTCGCTCCGCTTCCGCCGCCAACGCCATCTTGCCGGAAGTAAGGTGCGCGGGAGCAGGACCTCCGCGGGGCCGCAGAGCATGCCGGGGACTATGCCCACAGCGGAACTGGAGTGCTGTCCCTTCGCTCCACGCGCCTTCCCATAGTGCTTCGCAACAACCGCTATGGAGGCCGGCAGGACCGCGGTGCTCCGGGTAAAACGGAAGCGTAACGCGGAGCCAGCCGAGGCTCTGGTGTTGGCTTGTAAGCGCCTCCGAACTGGCGAGATCGAGTCGGAGACACCAAAGCATCTGGACGGAGCGGCGGAAAATAATGTCTTTCAGTTGGTGGCGACCGTGCGCTCCCAGGTATTAGACGGAAATGCAGTCTATATAGAGGGCATGCTAAGATTTTGCTGCGATTCCGTAAGCCTCTTGTCTCCCGTACTGACCCTTCTAAACTCTTTCTAACGTCCCCCCTTTAGGAAGAACCGATCCAGCCGCTAGTGCGGGCTGCCCTGCGCCCTTACCGGGGCAGCCAGCAGCGTATTCGCCGCGATCTCCGCGCCGCAGCTGGCGAGATCAGGAAAGAAAGCCGCTACCGGGTGGTCTCCAGCCGCAGAGCGTCAGGGACCTCCGGCAGCCTGCAATCTGAATACTCACCAGAAACCTCAGAAGCAGCCGGGGACTCAGGCTTTCAGCTGTTGGACCTGGTACATGAGGAGGGAGACTCAGAGGCCGTCTCCACTGACTCCAGCAAAGTGAGTATCACTACATGGGTATTGGGTGTCTCTGGACAACAATACCAGGAATCTGTGTCTGAGACCAGGACATGAGTAAGAAGTGGCACACGGTTTAACCTTAGGGATGGATAATTCATCCGGTCTGACTGTCTCATTGTACTAATCTGGTTTTCACTCTACTGTACAAGTATTTATTAAGCCCCAACTGTGAGCCAGATACTGTTCTTAAATTCTTTGGAGATAGCAGTAGGAACAGCATTCAGTCAGGTAGAAAACAGAAACATTAAACAAGTAACCACAATGGTCATATAGTGGTAAGGGCTAGTGAAGGAGCAGGAAAAGAGCACTGCCATATCCACGAAAGTCTCACTGGAAAGACAACATTTGAGTAAAAATTTGAAGAACATGAATGGCTGAGTGCCAATCACTTGTCTTGATATTGGGATAAAATACTCAGCATCAGCAAGTTAAAGGAGGAAAAGTTTATTGTGGCTTACAGTGCCTAGAGATTTCACTGCATGGCCAGCTGGCTCCAAGGCAGGATGGTGTGGCACAGGGAAGACATCTCATGGTGTGGTGGCAAGAAACAGGGATCAAGGGAGGAGGGAGGTACACCCTTCCAGACCAAGCACCACCTCCTCCCAACAGGCTTCATCTCCCAACATCACATTTAGCTACAAACTCATCACAGAATTAATGCACTGGTGAGTATCACACCCCCATGACCTGATCATCTCCCCAGACCCCCACCTATGAACATGAGGCTTGTTGGGGGCATCTAAGTATAAACCATGACTTTGGGGATATCTTGGGGAGAGGTGAACAGTGGAGCGGAGAAACTGAAAGTGTAAAAGTCCTGAAGCCTAGTTGGTCTGGTGTTTGCAGGGACAGTATGCCCAGAGTCCTGTGAGATAGGAGAGAGTGGTAAGTTATTCAGTGGGAGGAGGAATGCTTGCTAGACTCTGTAGCAGGGCAGTTTGTGAGGACATTGCCTTTCACCCTAATTGAGATGGGAGGATCACTGGAGCAAAGTAGACACAGAGCAAACAAGGAAATTCATCAGAGAGACTAGTACCAGGTAACATACTAAGTTTGAGGTAGATTTACTTCTAGAATGCAGATCTTCTCACACTTAATCCAGTGCCTTTCTGCTGCATTACATTTGCTAGGTTTGTTTTCCACTCACTTTCAAAAAACAGTCTGCTACATGCAGTAAAACTAAAGAAACAGAGAATTTTCTTTTTTTTATTTTTTTTAAATAATTTTATTTAAAGAGAAAAAAAAACAAAACAAAACAGAATAAAGGGTAGCGACAATACAGTATTCCAAGGAAAAAAGAAAAAAAACAACAACAACAAAAACCTAAGAAATTATTACTTGACAAATTACATACTGACTTCTTGGAAATAGTTGTTCAAATTACAAAGTTAAAACATATGAAGTAGACATTCAGACAGTGAGACTGTTAACAGCTCTGCTCCACGATCTGACAAAAATAGCAATATGGTCATCCATCTTACCCACTCAAATATACATGCAACTATATCAAAAGGGTAAAATTAAACACAACAAAACAGAGCAAAGCGGATCATAAGAAAGCAATGTAAGAGACAAAAATTTCAAAACTAGACAATCGGAGATATTCACACTCTATCATACTGATTCTTGTTTTCTTCCAAATAGTTGTCCATATTGTCACATATAGGGAATTCACATGAAACAACCTAGTATGGAATTGATCTGAGCAGGACGAGGAGGGCATTACAGGTCTTCAAGACCAGACATTAGGGAAGCCAAGAATGGCTGTCATAGTGTCTCTCATTCTCCTCAAAACAGCTGTCCATACCTTAATGTGTGT
>PVJX010019258.1:0-35163 GCA_004027295.1 Dolichotis patagonum | reverse complement strand
GACTTTATGGTAAGCATGAGGCCCCATCTCATAGCTTCGAAGTCTTTCAAAGTTTTAAATCATCAGTTGGAATGGTGTTATCCTGTTTTGTTTGACTATATCATATGTGATGATATGAACAGCTGTTTTGAAGAAAACATTATGACAGCTATTGCTGATTTAATATCATCCTTCTTAGAAGTCCTACCATGCTTTTTTTTGTTCTATTACCATTGGTTCTATCTACCACATTGTGTCTCATTGGAATTTGAATATGTGTGATAGTTCAAACAAATTTTTTTCTTTTTTATCAAAAATCAGATATTATAGTACCCAATGATCATTTTCTGTTATTCGGCTCAGAAAGCCCTGGAATTCTTTCACTATATGCATGGCTTTATACTATTGTGTTATGTTTGATATTATTGTAATTGAAACTATGCTCAACTATAGCAGAGTAAGAGATATGGTGTTAGCTACTGTTGATGTCCAGTTGACTTAATGTAAAGTACTGTGTTGCCTATGTTGTCCTCTTCTGATCTGTTCTGTACTGCCCCCTTTTGTTTTATTCTCTTTTAAATTAAAAAAAAAAGCATGGAAAGAAATTTAAAACTGAAATAGTATACATGGAATACCTGCATCTTCCATTATCTCTCTCATGATACTTTTAGGAACATCTACATAATATTTCACAGAACCCCCTACATAGTATATTAATAACTGAAGCAAATTAGACCTTCAACAAGAACCTTAATTCTCTAAAGACACAGAAATTAGTACATAAAGACCATCACTTGTGAAGGTGTGTAAGTGAAGTACCTAGTACTCACCCTTGAAGCCCTTCCTCACACATGGATATGTTAACTCAACATTTGGGTATGACTGCTATTACAAGGTGAGTAATCCTTTACAGTATTCTTGAGACCAGAAGTTTTTCTGATTTTCAGGGTTTTTTTTTTCAGGCTTGAGAATATTTGTATACACATAATGAAATATCTTGGGAACAGACTCTTAGTATAAACAAAAAATTCATTTGTGTTTTATTTATACTTTATACCCATATTCACAAAGCAATTATATATAGCATTTTTAGTGTACCCGTCTGTGTTGGACTGCAACTCATCACAGCTAGTCAGGTGTGGAATTTTCTACTTGTTGCATAATATAGGTGCTCAAGAAGTTTCAGATTTTGGAGCATTTCACACCAGGATGCTTAATCTGTATCTTCTCAACATTTCAAATCTGATTAAACTGACTTATAGCTCCTAAACATGTTTTAGGCAGTCAAGGTCTTTCAAATTCCACCACTCTTAATCCATGCTCTACAATACTACTGAAGTCAACTTCAAACTCAAAATTGACTCCACAATTCTTTTACCTAAAATCTTCAAGTGGTGCCCTATTCCTTTAGGATGAAGTCCAGATTTCCAAACATAGCACACAAGATACTTTACAACCCCAGTCTAATCGCTTGCCTATCCCCAAATATATTACACTTCTTTCAAAAAATAGAAGCTAGGCAGTATTTTAAGCATAACAAATAATAAATAAATAAATGTCCTTTCCTCTGCATGCTTTACATTCTAGTGGGAAGACAGCAGGCAGGCGAATAGACAGAGATAGATACAGATAGCTGATAGATGATACAGTCACATAAACAGAGGATAAAAGGTAGATGATAGATTGATAAATGGATACATACATAGAAAAAACAGGTAATGAAAAACTGCAAGGGAGACAATGAGTCAGGGCAGGGAAGGAAGAGTTAAGAGATTTTAACTGCATGGTCAGAGAAAGCCTTACTGACAACAGTAACACTTGGGCCAAAAGTCGATGAAGGTAAGGACACAGCCATGTGACTCCTGAGGGATGAATGACAGGACAGGGAAGACCAGTGAAAAGCATCTTGCATGCTTGAGGAACACCAGGAAGCCAGTGTGGCTGCAATGGGAAGAGGAGATGAGACTGTAGAGGTGAAGTGATATGATCTCTACACTGAGTAGAAATGGTGTCTACTAGATCATATAAACCAAGCAGGGAGATGATCTAACACTGTTCTACCAGGCTGCTGAAATATGGGGAAGACCCAATCCATAGACAAGGTGGGAAAGTCTCATCTCACTCACTGCATACCAGTTAACAATGCTTGTTCTGCTGCACATATTTTAAATCATAGTGCTTTTACTATATGCTGTGAGCTTCAAAGGGTGACTGGGTCTTAATATTCTCTGTACCTTTCTCTCACCTTACAAGATGCCAATACAGAGTGAATGCCTATACCAAGAATAGCTGATCCTACCCTTCTTGAGATGACCAGGCCTCTTGGATGGTGGGTACACAGACAGAAGTCCAGCACTCATGTCAGCCATAGAGGGGGAACAAGGTCATCTTTGAACTGTGGCCTGGATCCAAAGGAGAGTAAAAGATAGCATCCACAGTTGAGGTTCAGCAAAATGCCAACAACTCATCCCACTGTGAGGGACTAATCCTATTGAGTAAGCATATAGAGCTACCCAGAAAGAAGAAATGAAAGGAACAGAAATGGTGGGTCAGAGATAAAAACAGTGGGTTAGATGGTCCCAGAAGTAAGGTCCATCCTACTAACAGTATCACCCAAAACAGGAGAAAGTTCCCTGCTGTCATCTCTGAGTGTGTGGTTCTAATTGGAGAAAGACTAACAGTATTTGGTCAAATTGCAGCATTTGTTCAAAGCTGTTTCCCCATTTCATAATGATGTTGATGAAAAACTGACACTGATCTACTGGAGGCCATGAAGAAGGCTCAAACTAGACGCTTAGCTTTCTTTCCAGACGCTGAGCCTTCAGAATTTCTCTGAGCTGGTGAAAAGTCAAGAGTCTCTGAAGCTGCCTCTGCTTTCTTCCTCAGTCATTGCCCTTCACTGTGTATGTGCCTTCCTACCTCTTCCTGCCCTCACAGGGGAGATACTGTGCTCAGGTGAACAGAAAATGCACCCAAGGCCAATTGGTCAGCATTTCCCACTATATTAACCTCTTTCAGAGTTTAAAAAGAAAACTGTGACACAATCTCAACTGGTCATAGGAGATGCTCCTCGAATTACTAGAAGGATTTCAGAGAGACAAATACACCAAAGGCCCGTATAAATACAAGGGTTTATCAACCCTTCCCAATATTAGGAAAGATCCATAATGTAGGCACTAGATAGCTATGATTAAATCTCCATCTAAATTTTCTTTTTAAATATTTAATCTAGAAAGCTGAAAGTCAGAAACTGAAACAAAGTATCATTTTCTAGAGTATAAAAAGTCAGATTATAGGGCCAGAGAAAATTACAATTGCATCCTACTCTGATGAGCTACTCACATCATTCTCAGCAATCATATAACCTCCCTGACCTTCAATTTTCTCATCCATTAAAGGACGTAAGAACCCTTACCCAGTTTCTAGGCATGTGCCCATATGTGTGTCGGGGTGTCTGAGTGTATGGGTGTGTAGATCAATTACTAGCACAGCAGTATAAAGACAGGGTTGTTAAGGGAGGCATCTCATAAAAAGGGTATCCATGCATACTTCTACCCTACTAGGTATTTGAACAGGGCCTCTAACACCTCAAAGAGTAAAATGAGTTCTTGATATGATATTGGATGTCTCTGAAACAACAGGTTGGATTTAGGAATAAAATCGGTCCTTTTTCCTTCATCCTTCATCTCATCCCACCCATTTTCTGAGGTATCAACTCCTGAGAGTGAGAAGTCTGGAAGAACACTGGTGAGTTAGGGTCATTTTCTCTGTAAGGGACTCAAATGTATCCTTCTTACTCAAACAGTGTCTTTCCTGATGACATAAAATTCACTTCCCCCTTCTTTCCTTCTAGAATGGGGATCACAGTCAGAAAGTCAGGGAGAGAACAACTGCAGAGGAGGTGATAGATGGTTTATCATAGAATAGTAGGGCCTGAGTGAATCAATCTTTCTCAGCCTCAGCCACATGAAACAATGATTCCACATGCTTATTATAAAACCTCAAAACCTGGGGAAAATACATTGAGAAACAAAGTAACATACAACTGTAATTCACCCCAGTTTCAACAGTGATCTACAGGACCACTGAACCTGTGTTGCAGTAACAACAATAGAATTTACAGGTAATCTCCATGTAAAAATTTTAGTTATGGAAGCAGAAAAAAGCAATTTAAATTCATATGTTAGGAAAAAAACTCCTAAGTAATTAATGATAGCCATACTTTCTGCTGCTAAACTACTTTAAAAAGCTAATTTGGCCATACCCGCTTATGATTACAATAAAATTGAATTTTCAAGGCAGAATTCTTATGGATGGTATCATAAAATACAAACAAAACAGTAAACATGAGACATGAAATTTTATGAATTCTGTATCTTTCCTAAAAATCGTAATTAAAACAGAAGTCATTGAGGTTAAAAATGTTACATTAGCAACAAAAACTGTTTTTAAAACTAATTGTAATTGTGAGACAAAAAAGAAAAATTTGATTGAAGAGATTTTTTTCAAGTTATTATGATATTCTAAATAATGGACAACACTGTCATCCCAAACAAGAAAAGAGCTGCTTAAAGTTACCATCTGTCCCAGAGAGGACACAGGGTAAGACACTGCCAACCTGTAGAAACTCCACATTTCCTGTCCTTCTGCCTCACAGCTGCTGAGAACATACATCAGCCATGCAGGGGTAGATACAAGTCTCACAGCCCCAACCTGGTGCCTTACCTGACCGGTAGCGCTCATCTCGTGACCCTGAGGACCTTCGGCGGTGGTATCGAGAAGCAGAGGAGGGAGTGACAGGAGTCCGGCGCTCTTGTGGCAAAGCTTGGTCCACTCCTGGATTTTAGGAAAAGAGCAAAGTGAAGGTGAGGCTGGATCACTGCCTGGAGTTAGTGGATTCTGCAGAATAAATCACTTGGGGAAATCAACCTTGATTCACATCATTCATGCAAACCTGAAGCTGCCTGTGGGATGAGGCTGGGGTCCTCAGGGGATTAGCAGAAAAAAAGCAGCATCCTAGCCTGAGGCAGAGGAATTCTCCCCATGGGAAGGCCACTCCTGCCAGGCTACTGCAGGGTTTAGAGGTCATCCTGAACTATATAAGGAGACCAGTCTCAAGAATTTTAAAACTATGCTTGTTGGAAAAGTTAACTTTAAAATTAATCTTAGAGTACTTTAGCAATATAATTCAGGTAACAAGGCACTGACTTGTATGTAATAAATTTCAACTTTGCTCATTTCAAATCACTAACTTTCTGGAAATTTACAATGTTTGATGCTATGTACTTTCAGAATGTGTATTTTAGTACAGTTTTGATGACTTGCCAAAACCATCTTATCTTCGACAGGTAAGATGATTCAAAGATTACTGGCCTTAAGCTGACCCAAATCTGCCAATCACAATTCCTACTATACTGAGATAACAAAGTAGAACAGGATACAATCTAGATAAAACAAACTACCATGGGAAAGACTTTATCATTATAGCTCAGAAATAAATCATTTCCACTGAGCATTATTTATTGTTACTTCTTCAGAAAAGGACCAGTAACATTTGAAAAGAAATCGGACATAAAAACAGTAAATTAACAAAAAAGTCAAGTCTAGATTTCTATGATGGGCTTCTATAAAAGTTAATTGTGTGTTCTGGGGGTTCCCTATTCCTCTTATTTTTGTTTCTGCACGATTATTGGTGGCATTTGTGTGATTCTCTCATTAGGTTAAGTAGCTTAGAACTGTGAAGACAACAGATCCTACTCTGTAGCTGCTTTGTTAGGTTCCATAAATAGCATCTTGATCTAATAAACACATTAAAATGCTGTGGTCTGCAGTGACCAGACCTCTTTCAGTTACTGTCTACAAATGATCTTCTCAAAATGATCTTTAAAAAATTCCCTTTTGTGTTTATCCAACAGATACAGATTTATGAAGTTTAAGAGTCCTGTATAAAACATTGTTAAGTCCCTGGTATTTATGTTCACATTCATGAATACGGGTTTATAACTCCAACAACTTCTGGCACAGACCATTTTAGACAAACACACGGATTTCTTTACACCACCCATTTTCACCACACCCACAGAGCCAGCAGCAAGCTATAACACCTTCATGTCTTCACTTTCTAATGATTCTGGAGTTCATATTTATATCTTTTTGTTTGTTTGGCTTTCAACATAATGGTTTCTGGTCCTTTCAAAATACTCCAAAAGAAAAAAAAAAAAAAAAACCTCTCTTTCCTGTCTTTTTTTTTTTTTAAGAGAAAAAAACCAAAGCAGAAATAGGGTAGAATACAGAATTTCAAATCACTAGTTGATAAATTACATAGTTATCTTAGAAGTAGCTGTTCAAGTCACAAAATGAAAGCATAAAAAGTGGACAATCAAACAATGACAGTACAAACCATTCTGTTGAACTAACAAAAACTTAGTAGTATGGTTTATCTATCTTGCACACTTAAACATACATACAGTTACTTGAGATCATATAAATCCTTTTCCTATCCTTTTTTCATGTCAAAAACTGACAATTTGGTGATAATAATTTTTGTTCTGTTTTTGTTTTCATAAAATTTCTCCTGGAGGCCCCTTGTGCTCTAACCTTGGTCCCTAGACCTGCCATCTCTGTTTCATGCAGGATTCTCCTCATCTTGGATTTGGTTTTGATCTTTATTGTGAATGATTCCCTGTTTCTCTTTTTCTGACCCTCCTATCACAGAATCTAGTCTACTTAAAAAGGATAAAAGAATACTTGTATTTTCTTAGATATGGAAATCTAGGTAAAGATGACTTTTATTTACTGTCCTGCATTTCCATTTTTGTAGACAAATTATATGTTCCTTTAAGGGAATAATCTTTATGTAAAGCCGTGTTCTCTTTCTCTTGTCTCAACTTTCACTACCCTTTAATTCACACTGAAGGAGCTTCAAGCCAGAGTTCTTTTTATGATGAAGAAGCACCATCACATCTTCCACTGCATCTTTTATCTGGGCTGTTTTGTTTGCCCAACGAAGAGACTTCTGCATCCTGACTTGTGACTACACACAGGTGGGTGCCCTCCCTCCGGGGTGGCTGCTGTTTTCATTCGCCAGTGTGTGTGTGCTCTGATCCATGGGCTAGTACCTCAAACTGCTGTTTCGAGTCCCTTGAAAATAAACTTGTACAGCAGAGGTGGGCAGAGAGAACCACTGCTTCTACTGCTGCTGTATGCTGGGTGGGACCATGGACTCCATCAGCTTCTTCACCTGCTGGCTCTTTTTACTTTGCTAAATGAGAGACTAATTCCTCTACTTTACATGTTATAACCAAACTTGCCATTGTGACTCCCACTCTCTTTTTCTGTGGGTTCAGACTTTATATATTTACTGACATCTCAGTGTAGTTTGGGAAGAGACAGAGATAGATGCATACCTTCAAGCTGCTAAGATTCACCAATTGCCTTTATTTTTTTAATATTTAGCCTTCAGTCTTGGCATGATTGGTACGATTATTTGTCTGGTTGATTTTAATATAGCTCTGAGAATCACATCTTCATCTTTCACCTTTTCTGGGAACCCACATAGAGCGTTGTAGCCTAGTGCTTGGCTTACAGATCTTCCAGGGCTGTCCTCAAAAGCTAATTTTCTATACAAATATTATAAATGTTGCCCATCCTAGGTTGAAATGCATAGTTCACAGCACAGTTTCAAAAAGGAAATAAATAAAACTGGACAAAAGAACAGCTTTAGCAGGCTTCCAACAATAAGACAATAAATGAAATTACAAACTAGAAAATGCACACTTCATTTATTCTACCTGACATTATTCCAGCTTAGATTTAAAGTGGTTTAAAGGTATGTTCATGTAAGAAAAGACCACTTGGTCGAATATTTGTATTCGGCTTGTCACCACAGGAAGACCTGGGGTCACAGCAAGGTTCTTGTCCTGCACAAGGAGAATTCTACATCAAATGATGCTGCTGTATACACGCCTTCTCAGCAGCCATGAACAATTAGTAAAACACATTAACTATAGGGTGATATTCACCACTGTGGAGGGCTCACATTCAAACTTGGGTTTAGTTTGGAGATTGGGACTGAAAAACTATTTTCAGGAGAGCCAAGGAACAACCAAAAGTTTCAGAATAGAAAGTGTAGTCAAGGTGAAGAGAGGTCAATGTGGTCATGGGGCAAGAAGGGTCCTGAGAGAGACAGGTGACTGTCCCCCATCATGTGATGGCCAGGAAACAAAATAGTTATTTCTGTTCAGGCAAAAACATGACAAGGGTCAAGACTGACTACCTTCTCTCACAAATACTAGGCATTTACATGCTACCCACATGCTACACACCAAATCAACACTAGGGCCTCTAAGAATAAACTACTAGGAATGCTGGCGCACACGTGTAATCCCAGCACTTTAGGAGGCTGAGGGCGGAAGATTACACAGAGAAGCACAATAGCACGATGGAGAGATTTGGTGCCAAAAGCCAGAGGCCCTGGGACTCTGGCTCCAGTCACAGAGACCATGGGCCAGTCCTTAAGTTTTCCAAGGTCAGTTCCCATTGACAGATAGAAACAATAACATGTAACACTGTGTAGCACTGGTCTGAGGCTTGCTAAATATTCATTCAATTTCTTAACAAAAACTCAAGTAGATAATGTTTGTCAAAACACAGGCATAGAAGTGGGGTTTAAACTCAGATGGCCTGTGCCACTCTAATGTGATAGTTAAATGTTCTTTTCACTCTTAACTTCCTTTTTATTTGTAGCAGAGGTTTCTCTCCAGATACCCTGCTCTGAGCCTAATAGGTTATGGATATCTTGTTATCCTACTTCCCAAACCGAATGAAAGCTCTAGTATTGGACTTACTAGGCATTGTTCTCAATTTAAACACCAATGTTAGTGAGATTTCTGGTTTCCCTGTACAATTACAATGGGACTATATAGAACTCCAAACCAGAGGCGGAGACCAGGGCACACCAAAGGAAAACAAGAAAGAGGGTCAGCATAGGAAAAAATGAAACTTCCAACATTCAGCCCCTCCTGGGCACCTGTACCCTAGAGCTTCCAAAGTTCTGCACATAGTCTTAGTATGTTCCAAGTCCTGAAACGTCCCAATAATCTGTTACTAAGCTGTTCCCCTACCCTACAATCCATCCTGAGGTATAATAAATTATAGCGGCCTCCCCATTTTGGCCTGCGAGCCATGATACTGTGCCATTATCCTCTGAGCAGTGTGGTTTCCACCACCTCCTCTTTGTGCCTAAGCTTGACCTCTCTACTTCAGCCTAAGGAAGGCTCTGCTGACTTCATTTTTCTGCACCCTGGTGACCACAAAAGAAGGTCCCAGCTCTTCCACCTAAACACATATCATTTCAAAACTTAGCTCACTTTCCTTTCAAGCTGTATCTTCCAAGTTAAAGGGAAACGTCACTATCCTCGGGTTTTTACCCTACCTATTCTCACATCTTTCATTGCTCTCCTCCACCAGCCAAATGTAAAAACTTGCTTAAGTACAAAAGAAGAAAAATCAAAGGAAGAAGCCATTTTGCTAGATCTTACATCAGTTACTTTGAGCACATAATTAAGAGATGAATTCCCCAAGAAAACTCCTAATATAATTCTGACACCTAAACAATCAATTTCAGATAAATGCAGTAGAGTATTTCATTAATACTGCAGTAAAATAGACACTTGACAACAGACTAATACTCATGTTAACCCTAGGAATAAGGCACAGGTGTGCCAACCATTCATCCCTCTAACACAATTTAGGACAGAAGACTAAGTGGTACTGACAACATTTGGTTATTCAGGGTATTAAATGTACTGGCAGTGGGGGTGGGATGGGGTGTGATCTGGATTTCTAAACTCAAGTAACAAAAGAAATATACTAATAATCTTAGTTTCTCAATAGATTCTTAAAAGGAATCATGAGAGTATGTGGGGGAAAACATTTTTTTAAAGTAGACGGAATATAAGATAAAATCCCGATTCTAATTCTATTCTTATTCTCATCAATTGTATACTGAACAAGTCACTTGCTTCTAACTTCAGATACCACAGGGCAGATGTGGACACATGATCTGTAAGTGGCAGCTCGCAGGGCCCCTTCTTGCTGCCTATGTGCTATGGGCTGTCCCCAGGACTCTGTGGAAGGGTACCAGAGGCTGTCATGACTGTGAAGCCTGCCTGAAATACTTTGTGAAATTACTGGGGATTTTTCCACACTTTAAGGCTGTCCCAAAACAGTTTCTGAATCATGGCCCGTTCTCTTCTAACAGCTAATTACACATTCTGATTCCTGCAGCAGCACTTACTCTTACAATACGCGCAATCAAGGACTTTACCAGACAGTAAATAGTACTTACTGTGCACAGAAAAAAGAAATTTACTACATTTACCTCATATTGACTCAGATGAGAACTGCACAAAGCATACGGCTGAAATTTAATCTTAAGCACCATAACATCTACCCAATCACACAAACCTGTTTCTTAAATTGCTGTCACTGTTATTTATCTCCTTTTTCATGAATTTAGGCTTTTGCCATAAAACACTACAATGTGCTTAATAACCATTTCCCATTATTCTATTTTAACTTGATTAGGAACTCATGAAATGAGAAATGCAAAAAGATTCTGAAACTTGTGAAGAGTTTGACATCTGCATTGGATTTTACCATCCCAACCTTTGGTCTATATTCGTCAGATACAGTGATAAATACATTGATAAATAATTGGGGCTTCAAATTTCTATAATTTCTATATTCTTCATATGCTTCACAGGTTTTTCACCTCCCCTTCAAATCCACATGAGCCAGTTTCAAAGTAACACCATCCTCACTATTAGGTGAATATATTCAACTTGGCTCCAACTCTCAGAATATGACCTGAAAATGGGCTTAGCTGAGTTTCCTCTCATCTACTAGTTTCTGTAACATGGAAACTGATTCATTAAATGCTCCTAAATGTAACAATTAAGGGCCAGGGTTTAGTTCAGCGGCGTAAATGCCTGCTTGGCAAACACGAGGTTGTAAGTTCAATCCCTGGTACCAAAAAGCAAACAAACAACAAAAAAAAAAAACTAACAACTAAGAGCAGCTAACTAGCTAACTACATGATTAACCATGAACATTGCTCACCTGGAACACAGGTGCTCTACCCTCTGCTGATAAAAGTTGGTTTCCTCTAGCCATTTAAGTTGCAGAGAACTCATGCCAATTTATGGCAGACAACACCAACTTCACACATTTCTCTCCTTCTGGGATTTAACCTTGTATCTCCATCCTCATCCATTCTAGGTACAACATGACTCCTCAGCTGAGAGAATTCATGTCACACTGGCCTTTGTATTCCTCAACTATGGTTAGGAAGAGGTCAGATGTATCAGCAGATATGGCTTCTGTGTCCAGGGAACAGCTGCAGTTTAGGCACAAGATGTGACTCTTGAGGTAGAGTGAAAACATGGAGCAAACTGGGTACCTGCCATTTAGGGACCACAACTGTTAACACGAAGGGTTGTGAGAGGCCAACACTAGTTACAGATGAACAAGCTAGCCAGCTGTATTTTCTAGGGAAAAGAGAACTAATGGCTTATAGCTGCATCCTCAAACATACAGTTTTTCACTTTGTAAAATTCACAAATGCTATGTTCTGCCAACTATGGGAAACTTTCTCCCTCACAACACTGAGATTCCAGCAGGACAAGTGAGCAGGAGACCAAGCTGTCTACATATCAGCCACATGAGGTGGTCAAAGCAAGTCACTCCAGGTAATAAAATTCATGTCAGAACAGTTGATATTCAGTTACAGCACCAAATACTGGAATTTTCTAGCTGAACTAAGAAAATTAGTACAATTCAACTAATTAGAAAGTGCTGAGGTTCAAAATCAAATTATTCTTTGATACTTCTGTCAATGTTTAACATTCCTGTTACCTACTGTCTTTTAAATTTGTTCAAATCAAAAATAAAAATAGAACTGTCATCATAGGTAAGAAGAGATGCCTGAAGCAGGTTTGTTTAAGGCACCCACAAATCCAAGTGCTCAACCCTTTGGCACTGATCTCAGCATGTCCAATTCTCTGAATGCTCTCTTGTTTTCACAATGCACAGAAACACCAGCCAGTCTTGCTGCTCAGAGCCATGTGATACGGGGTACAATGGGCACAGGGAGGGAAGGTGGTGATTCAGGGGTCAGGAGAAGCCAGTCTGCTCTGTCCTCTAAGCATGTGCAAGTTACACAACCGGCCTACAGGTTGACAAGATGAGTAGACATGCCATTCACCTGCTCAGCAAATAGCTGCTGAATGTCCACTGTGCATTGTAGAGAGGACACAACACCAGAAGTCTTCAGTTTACATTCCACTGCTGTGGTGTTAGGTGAAGAACATATAAAAGCAACCATCCATCTAATAACTGTGGGAAGTACACCAAGAAGTAGGACATCATGCAGACTGGGACCAGGGGTTGACCTTGACAAGTAGCATTTGGGCTGAGCATTAAGCAATACTTTGGTATAGACAAAGGGCCTAAGCATGCATGAACCTCCTAATGCAAGAAGCAGCATGGACATCTGGGTAAGCATCCTGCAGGAGAGCTGCAGGTGCCAAGAGCAGGTACAACCATCAGAAAGCACAGTGTACTCATTCTCTACCTGACTGCTGAATAAAAAGCATGCTGAGCTTGGAGAAGAACACTAGAGCTATGTAAATGACTCCATGCTAATAAAAGCTTCATGGACATGTAATAAGTGACACCTAGCTACTAGAGACACTCATTAAATGCCACTAAAAGAAACAGGAAAGATGAGCTATACTTGGGCAAGGAAACGGTTGCTATTTATAGAAATACTGAAATTTCACTGCTTCCCATCATCATGGCAAATGCTCTAAAAGTATGTTGTTAAGATATCCCCCTTAAGGGAGTGCTAGATAGTGGACTCTATTTTTTATTTTTACAATTTAAATGGGTTTAAGAATAATGAAAGATTATTTTGAAAAAGATACTCTACTGGCAAAAATACTGCAAGAGGGCAGGCATGGAATGAATAAATTCCTCAAAATAGTATTTTCTCTTGGAAACAGACAGTCATCCTATTCTTTCTGGCCACTTCTGGTAACTATACAACTGTTCTATTTATTTATAGTTTCTGAGCATGCTGGTCCCATCTGGATTCAGGTGGGTATTCAGCATGGTGCTTACCAAACACAACCTATCTTCCCTGGCATCTGAGTCTCCACCAGATCTGGAATAGCACTCCCTGAGCAGCAACAAAAAGACAGGCGACACTGCTGCAGCCTAAGCATTCTTCCCAGGAATGGACCGCTATTTGGCAGGTCTAGCAATCTGCTTATGGAGAATGCCACTGTTATTCATAATCATACGTCCTCCAAATCATCTTAGAAACATTTCTGAAATACTTTCTAGAGAAATCATAATTATTTTCTTCAGTAATAAAAAAAAAAAACAGTGTAAAAAGCAGTTCATCAAAATGTAAACTCCTTATAGGAAATCACATAGTAGAATAAAAGCAACTGGGAAAGAAAACCAGGTGTTTCTGTGCAGATCCTATACAGATAGAATTATTTCCCAAAGGGTCAGTTGAAGAAGAGCTCTTTGCTTCTGAAATGTCTGCCTTACTCACTACTTGCCAGAGAATAAAGTTCTAGGTGATGAACAACTGCTGCAGCTATTTCTCCTAAAGAGATTAGCAGTAAAAACTGTGTAAGTATCTAGGAGCCACACCACTGTGCAGATATATGACACCTGACCTGAAATCACAGAGCAGGGCTGGATTGTAGCTTCTTGGGATGGAGAGGGTAGATCTACACTTCCAAGCAATTTCTTTTTTAACACATTTTAATCAGAAATTCTGAAATGGACTTCATAGCTAACACCCAACTTTGTCACCTCATCAATCCTCCAGCTTTTCCCACAAGGACATGGCAACTGTCAGGAAGGTCACAGGATAAATCCAAGCCAAAGCTGATAACTGGAAAGTACACCTTTGAAATCATAGTGACCACTTGCAACTGAAGTTCACCATTTTATTATTTGTACATAATGCATTTTATCTGAGGGGTATAATCCTAACCATGAACCTTAAATAAAAAATCCCACAAGTGCTCATTTTCTTACTCTATTAAAAAGTACACCAAAAGTCATCTTTTGTCTCATAATCTTGTTATATGCAAAATTACTGTCCGGAGTAACTCCATGGGATCCTTATGTCTAAAAATATATTATGATTAACTGGCTTGATTTTTTTTTCCTCTTTCTAAAACCTGTAATTTTGCTCTCTGGAGACAGGAAAATGATAGAGCTACCAATATATTAAAAAAAATCACTGCCCTGAGCACATCTCAGACTGCAAGACTTAATCATTAAATCTTTGCCTGTGTTTCTGGCTGTAGGACAAGTCAGAAGACCAACAATGTGAAGAACTTCACAGCTGTCATAATTCCTTCTTTTTCAAGTGTGTTGTACAGGATGCTCCAACTGAGAAACGGAGTTGCAGACACAAGGCATATTCTACATTAACAGGGAACACAGCGAGGGGCCCCAGCTCCTGCACCATCACGCAAGCTCTGTGATTAAGGAGTGCGGCAGGAGCTCTCTCTGAGGCAGTCTCTTGGACTCGCCCAGAGCCACACCCTACACTTGTGCATGGAATGGCAGATGTGCACAGCCACTTCCCAGCACTTGGTTCCTGTCCTGGGGCAAAGCAGCGCTGCTCACCGAAACGAAAGTAAAAGAGAGGCCGGTTCCCCGCGGCGCTGGCTGCCCGCTCCCGGGCCGCGGCTTCTCGGATGTCGCATACCCCGATGTGGGCAGAGCGGAATGTTCTCCTCGTCGCACCTTCACTGGGTTGCAGTCTACACCGAACCACGGCAGCTCCATTCGCTGCTGTAACAAGTTGAAAAAAAACTAATTAATTCAGACTTTAGTTTTTTTTAAATTTGTTACAGCGCTGAGCAGAGCTGCCGACCCCATGCAGAACCGCACACAAAGAGACCAAAGGGACCACACCATCAGGCACAGATGTCCTCAGCACCCAGCCAGCACAGGTCAAATGGATCCAGCCTCTGGGAAAGCCAGCAACTGCTTCTGTTTCACTTTTGTTCGGTAAAGCAGAGACCAAAACAAACCATGTCAAAAGCTCACTGGGCCTCTGGCCCTCCCCCAGGGCTCAGAAGGCACCTGCAAAACGAGTGACCTTGCCTTCTCAACAGCCATGTCAAACAATACTCTTGAGAAGAAAAAGGAGAAAAGTGAAGAAATACTATTTTGTAAGCATCTGCCTTCAACACTTGCCCCTAAGCTGTTATTCCAGGGGTTTCTGCCAATGCAACTGCCTTTTCTGCTCCCTGGTCAGACAACAATCCTTGCCCCTGCATCAGCTGGACCACAGGTAATTCAGCCCTTTGGCTAAGTAAGGCTATGCAAATAAGGACACGTCTGCATCTACTTCCTTAAAAACCAAAAAAGAAAACGCAAGCCAAATTTCAAAACGAAACTATAAGCACAGCAGAAACCCCATGCACAAGTTAAGTTGCCTGAACACAAGCCCTTGGGACTTTCCTTGCAAAGCTGACACACCACTGCTCATGTCAGAGCCCCTGGAGAGAATGGAACCAGAGGACATGCAGGTGTGGACATGGATGTGCTTAATAAGTCTTTTAAAATGTGTGAACAGTAAACCTAAGAGTTTTCACCTCTAAAATGTATGTTACTGTCCTTTTTCCTTATAGGAAAACAACCAGCTTGCATTAGTTCTGAGTCCCTTCTAGAGCCTAGCGAATATTCAGTGGTCATCAGTGGTCACCCTAAAATTGACTAGAGCTGACACCACAAGTGGGGTGTTTCAACTCCAGTCTCGAACCCTTTTCTTCTTCCTACAATTTACAGAACCTAGCTCAGGTGCAAAGGCATTCTCCAGAGATCTGCACATGGGAAAATGCTGAAAGGAAAAGGCTTTTCAGGAATCAGTAACACACTTTATGACCATGTCTCAAAAAACAACCAACCTTAACAATATCATAATCCCACACAGGAAATTACACTATTTTCTAGATGTGGAATTCCATGATATCCATGAAAACCTTATATTAATTTAAACCATAACCAATAGCAATAATTAACTCTCTAACCCAAGGATTCTGATTAAATCACAAATGCTCTTTTTATGATTATAGCATTCCAAAGCATCCAAAATATTGATCTCTACCTACAGATGAAAAACAGCTATTAAATTTATTCAGCATGCTTATAGAAAAACTATATGCACATTCTATAATCATGAAATATATGTAATCATCCTAAGGTATTGGATGGTCAAGTGTACACATCAAATTTGTGATCATGCAGATTCAGACTAAGAAAGGATTTGTTCTGTTTGCTTCTCTTGTTTGTTGCAATTAACTCAGCTCTAGATGACTTGTTATTCATCAAGGTGTACATACTCGGAGGCTGGGGAAGGTATGCTCCAATTAATTTTGACCTCTTCTTTTCATATCCCTTTTGTGTGATGTCACCTGCAAAAAAAAAGGAAAAAACATCAGAATGGTTTCAAAGAACTAACCTATTCATTTAATGAAGTCTAGGAAAACCTACTGACAGTTGCAACTGTGTCTTTTGTTTGCCTTACAATTACAATTTTAAAAAGAAAACACTGTGTATCATTCACCTTGACTTCTTCCCCTGCCCTCAAACAAAGAAACCACAGCACTCATGTTAAATAAAACTCATTTGCTCCACACATGCTTATCCCTGGGCCCTGCTGGCTTGGCCTCACTCTGAGGGTCCAGAATTAGATCTGTGCACTTACACAGGGTGCCTGACCAGTCTACAAGGGCTCTTATTAACATGATCAACGACGGACCGTGCAAGTGCCAGTGATAGCCAGTACCACTTACTGAGCAGCATCACCTTCCATTAATAAGATTTTATTTTCCCTAATCAGGCATGTCAGTCACAAGGACTTTAAATTGCTACAGTATTGTTGAAAAATAAGTGACTAAGACCAAAGGAAGTATTAGAACAAAGCAAAAGAACAAGGGATCTTCCGAAATCCAAAATAGATGAGAAAGGTGCTTACTATTCAAAGAACTCAAACCTTAAAGCCAACAATTCACATACAGAAGACAAAGGAAGTTAAGACTATGCTTACAATTCTCCTAAATGCTATGCCACTGAAGTTTTGGGATAAAATAACCTTTATTAGTAGGCAATAGCCTTTTCTAATTATAAGCTCTAATGTACATGAAATACTGATTTTGACCTTGAATTTTTTAACATTCTGATTATCACTCTTCAAAGGGCCAAAAATTCAAGTTTCAATAAATATATAGTAAACAAGTGAGCAGTTATGATGCATAAGCAAATTGGTAAATTTGCTCTTTGTAGTGATATATGCTTAGTATGACACACGACCCTCCACACTGATGAATGATTACCACATCCTAGCTCATTGTATAGGTTTGTCATACTCAAACAAAAAAAAATATTCCGCAAATATTTAAATGTAAAGCCACAGTGCAACAGAAAGATAGGACTATCTATCCTCTATTAAGTAAAAAGAGGCTTTAATACTAAATGTATAATACTTAGCCATTATGAATCAAAGAATTTGTACAGATATTAAACATTAGGTCACATCACATTTTACGACTGTAAAATGTACTTTACAACTGTAGCCATTAGCTGTTTACTATGGAGGATGTTTGATCACTGAGTAAGGGCTCCCATTAAATCTCATTTTAAAAAGGATATCCAAAATTTCACCAACATCACCACTACACATACACTGACATGCTTTGGAATATTTTCATGATTTATGATGAAAACCAGAGAATAAATTATTATATCAGAATGATAGATATGATGTTTATTTTTATACTTCACTCTGATTTTTTTTTCTCTATAGACTATACCTGTACCACCACAAAAAAAGGGAAAATGTTTAGCACTGAAGAAACACAATAAAAAAAGAGTTTGCAACAGAAATAAAATCCCTGAAGCCTAAAGTTTTATCAAGTCTCAGACGGGAGGCCAGGTCATCACCGGGGGAATGTGGTCAGTGGGCAGACAGTCATTCCCTGACTTCTTCATTTCTACACCCTTGAGAACAGCAATCCGTCATGAAAAGGAATTGAGCCCTGAGGTATTGGGGAAGGTATGGCTGACCATAGCCCCCAGTTCCTACTCACAGAAAAGGTAGCTAATTCTGCCCATAGATGGCAAAGCACAAAAGACCTCCATGTAAGTGCTCAGTCCCCTGGGGAGGCCCTGAAGAAGCAATTGATTGATTCAATGACCTTCACCAAGTGGTTCTCTCCAGTCCTTTGGTGAAAAGAAGAGAACTACTGAGAAGCTATTTTCACGTTAATTGTAATGCTGCTTAATCCATTTTGACTCAAACTCAGCAATTACAAAAACCAAGCTACAGCCTGTTCCTGCAAGGGAGGGAACACCACAGGCAAACAAAAGACTAAGGAGGAAAAGAAACAAACAAACTATATCTAGCAGGTCACAATAAAGGAGTAACATACTTCAGCATCAGAGTGAGATATGACCTGAAAACATTCAGGTGGTCTTTCCCAGCCACCTTCGGTGGCCTTACATGTTGGCCTCACAATTCTACAAACTAGTTGTAGGCCTGGAAAACTATAGCCTCATTCCACAGTTTGTTCTACATCCAAAATTCAGCTCAACTTGCATTATTATTGCAAATATTTGGAGAGGATCCCCTTCCTTTTCAGTGTAGGCCAATAGTGGTGAACTTATGGCATGCACGTTATTTCTTTTTAAGACAAAAAGATGTTAATAGTTGTTTTTTCTAAACTAAAACCTCAGTATTCAGCTTTAATTGCAGGGTTGGCACTTAGCATTAAATAAATGGGTTTTGGGTTGCAGTTTGGGGCACTCATTCCTAAAAGGTTCACCATCACTGGTACAGCCCAACTTCAAAGAAAATCAACTTTAAACTCTATCCTAACTTCAGGATCAGTCTTGGTTTGGCAATATCAGGTTGCTAAAACCTTAACCTGAAGATATTAAGTACATTCCTATCATAGTTCAAGACTTTCTGGGATGTTAACATCTGCTTTACCAGATATAACCTCTGGGTTTCCACCTCACACACTATAATGTAAACACCAAAACAAGAAAGTGTTATAGAAAAAGAAAATTTAGTAGTTGAGCTCTGTAGTGGGTATCTTATTTCATTACTAAATTGTGTCCACCATGTGATCAGCATACAGAAAATTTCCAGACAAGAATTTACGGAATCTCAAGTTATTAACATCTCCCAGAACCTAGAATGACTTACGTGTGTCAAGCACTTTATCAAATCTGGGTCACATCAAGTCATACAGGTCAAGTTCAGCCTTCCAGCCTGTCTTTCTTTGTAAGATGCGCTTATCATGTGATAGCCTGCTCCCTCCCAGCTGAGACTAAGTTTGTGTCAGCTACAATGTCCAAACTATGTATGTATGTCTGCCGTTTACAAAGTTTTCTGGGCCCAGTCCAAAGTATCCTAAATACTCTCTCTTACTACTCATTACAACTGAATTAAGTGAGAAACTAAAGTACAGATAGTATTTATGTCACTGCCTAGGGCCACAGATATAAGGAAAATACATCCAACTCCAGAACATTTTTCCTGGGGGCTGGGGATTTAGCTCAGTGCTATAAGCACCTATCTTGCAAGTGTGCAGTCGTGAGTTCAATCCCCACTACCGATTAAAAAAAAAATCTGTTTAATTAAAAAAAATTTTTTTCCTTTAAAATCATCTCCTCTCAAGCCAAAACTAGCACAGTCAGTACCCACAGAAGAGATGATGGCTTTCTGGCTGTGTTCCTATGTCCTTAACCCTGGACATTCTGCCAAGTTGTGTCAAGGACTCTGGGTGCTCTCCTCTTTGGAGAACAGCACATGTAAAGTCCTACCCAGCAGCTCCTCCCAAGCTGCATGAGCCTCCAGGGTTTGGGTGCCCCCAGCACAGAGCTCTGCACAAATCCAGGCCCTGCTATACTATAAACAAGGAGTCTAGGGGCTGGTGAATTTACTCACACAAGCTGGCAAGAAACTCAAATGTTTATCACTGACACAGAGAGATGTGTGACTATATGACTGGCCAGCAGCAAGCAGTACTGATAATGAGGGCAGACACAGGGTGCTTATTTAACTGTTTGGTGACTGTCGAAGGGCAGGGGGGTCTAGGTACCCATAATGATTCCACAATCCACAATGAAAATCCTTAATGTTTTGGTTGGGTGGCTACCCAAAAGTTTCCAACATCTGTAGCACTGGGACTAGGCTTATTTGGGGACTAAAAATATCAGGGCTAAAAATACCTTTGCTACCATTTAAATCTAGAACTACCCCAGACCTCTGCTGACAGAGGTCCAACAGATTATAAGCTTTCACTACAAATTTATAGATGCAATCTTTCTATGAGAGACTTTTGATGTTTTGCCCTTTTCTGAAATTTTTGTGCTAATAAAGATCAATACAGATGATGGATACATAGATAGTTAATAGCTATATAATAGATAATAGGCAAGCAGAGAATAATAGAAAGGATAGGTAAATAATAGATGATTGATAACAGACACATGACAGCAAAGACAGGATGAACAGATTGATGGATGACAGAGACAAGCAGATAGAAGATAGCTGGTTGACTTGATGCAAGCATCTTCCTCCTAGATGTCTCCCTGGTTTTTGCCCTGGGCCTGACCGCAATCAATGCCCAGGAATCACTATGGAAACGCAGCCAGCTATCCCAGCATACAGGGCTGCTCCTTAATTTGTATCAGTTCAGGCCGAACCATCAACTGGGTGCACCTTTCCTCTGCTCCCCACAGTGGATTCATGCTAAGCGTGCGATTTTCAGCAGGAAGCTATGCAAATTAAGGGTACAAAGCCTACAAAACGGTTATCCACATGTTTCTAAACAAATCTTTATCTTGTATCTATTTTATTTTATTCTCAAAGCATATTTCATGGTTTAGAGCAGATTAACAGTCCTTCAACCTGGAAGCTAAAGGAGAAACATTCAAGGACATTTTGAATATCATCTCCAATCAATAGGAGAAGCCTCTTAGATACAAAATATTTTCCTAATTCTAAATTTATATGTAAAGAATTTTACTCACTCAAAAGTAGCTGCTAATATCAAAAAGACCAGAACTACAAAATCTTTGCTTATTTCCCACAGAAAATTCTAAATAGCCTATTTTCCATGCTTGAATACTCAAGATACCCATTTATTTAACTCCCTTTTCATTTTGGGAATAATATGGTATGACAAAAAGGTAAATGCAGAAATTGTAACCTCAGTGAAGAGAAAATAAAAGTAATCTTTGAAAAACTACTTTTTGTAAGTGCCACTTACTCTCAAAGAAGTCCCATAATGCTTAAGATTTCAGCAGTAGAAACTAAATGTGTTACATTGTTATTGTTACAAAGAAAAAAAGATTTACAGACAAGTCACAAATTTAAAACTGAAAATGCAAGTAAAGCGAAATCATCATTATACAGTTGAATAACATTCCGTAAAGAAGACATAATTCTTCTTTCTTGGCCCAAAAGGAAGAATTCCTTTTGTTAAATTGCAGTGCAGTGTTTCGGGGCAAAAGTTGAGTCAAAGAAGTGAAGTAAATATTAGCCCAGCAAACACAAAAGTTAAGATGACAAAAGAAGACATCTCTGCTCCAGTTTCTCCATTTGGCCCCAGGCCCAAGTTAGCAAACTTGAACTCAACTAGAATTTGTGCAGAGCCAGTCCGTGGACATCTAGCTCGAGACACGGAATCCTGGAGGGCCACGTGGTGCTCAATGATAACACATGTGTCCCACTGAGATACTTCTTAGACTAGGATTAGTTCTGAATAAACACAGTTCTGAGTTTAACTGATCATTTCCATTCTTGGCCTCAGGACTTTATTTTATTATTTAATGCTGGAACGAATGCTTTATATAAGAAGCCATCATTTCCATGTTTGGAATTTTATGGTTGTCAGGAGTCTTCCTGAAGTTGTTCTCCTAAACGGATTGCTTTATAAGGCATAGGGGGCACCGTTGAAAGCACTCTCCCTCTCATGCAGATGTGGTAGGCTTCAGTTTCAGCTCTATAATAAGTTTTACTTTTCACCAGGAGGAAACTACACTGCATGACAGCTTTTGCAGGCACCATTCATGTGCACTGCATGGCAAAAAGCAAGCAAACCTGAGGCCTCTCTTCAACTCAAGTAACCTAACACATCTGGGCCCCCAGAAGGGCCAACTAACTAGTTTATTTTCCTCATTAATTAAGTATAGGTAATAACAATCATCAATATTTGGCCAGAGTCGCAAAAAAAAAAAAAGCAGAATGTGATATGTCTTGGAAAGCATGAAGTACGCAATGAAACAGACTTTAAAAATTCAACAAGTACTTATTCAGTATCTGTTAAGATATTCAAACTTGTAATGGGCCTTCTAGTTGGACAAGATGACATGGGAAAGCCAACCTGCAAGATGCACCGGTGCATACTATGCATGAGAAGCACTACATTGCTGGGAGTGGCTACAGGGACAGCCTCTCCAGACATCAGTGAAAGGGGACACAAACATATTCTGAAGAGACTCAAAATCTTGATCATTCCAGGATCCATTTGCTTGGATACCACTGTCATCTCCAGATCCCATATGCCACCCACTCCTCATGCCCCTACCCAACAGCCTGCTTGGTGCTCCAAGACCTACAGACTACCTCATCCATCCCACACAACAGCCAAGGAGATCTCTCACAAAATGGGAACCTGACCATGAGGCGTCTCTGCTTAAGCATATCTAAGGCTTCTCATTCCTTTTACAGATGAGGCCTCACTCCCCACAGAGCTGTGCATCCCTCCTGAGCCTGGCCCTGCTGTGCTTCACATCACTCCAGTTTACTGTGCTTTGCTTTTGTTATTATTCATACTGCTGTATTTACCACATGCTATGCCATATTCCCCAGGTAAAATGTAGAAATTTACATTCCATAAAGATATTTTAAATAAGGTGAGGACAAAAATAATCACCAATCTTACTCAAATGTTAGTAAAATGAAAAAACAATCCTCCGGAGCCACGGTATCATCTGGAAGTTTTATGAGTATATGAATGCATGATCACAGAACTCCTTGAAACATACAGATGATGATATAAAGAGAAAATGTGCATTTTAAATAGGCTACTGTGTTAAAATCTTATAATAGCCAGCCAGATCTCAGACTACTTAATGTCATTTTATTTTTCATACTTTTGTACGTCCCTGTACCTTCTCTCTTTGGCAAGTCAAAAATCCCAACAGTAGGCATTACTAATTCCACCCAAGGAATGTAAACAATATGTACTGCAAACCTGCAATAATTAAAAAAAAATAGGTTCTCAGGAGTCCATTCTATTCTACACAAAAGGGTAAGAGGAAGAGAGAACTGTACAGCAGACTAAAGAAATAAGCTTGTGATACTAAAAGAAATTAACTCTTAAGTATTGACGCCTCGGAAGATCTTGAAATATAGTAATTCCAATTGAACTTTCTAAAATTTCAAAACACTGTAACAACACACTGTATAGGATTCAAAATGGTGTGAGTCTGAGGTGCTTCTAGCCGGCCACTGCAACCCAAGCCCTTAGTGCCCCTGGTATGTTGTAACGTCAGATCCATATGTGTGAGGCCTGGACCCCCTGGGGTCATCCTGGCTAGATAAAAATGCCAGCTTTCAGGCAAACTGTTACAATACCTTACTAAAAATTCTGTAACCAAGCATAACTTCGTTAAGTACTTTGGGGGACTTAAGATATTCTCCCTCTAAATAAAATGAGAAAGGAACAAATAAGCCTACTCTGTAGTAGGACAGATCTTGAGAAGATTATGTAAATATTAAAAGTACTTCCATTTCTCAAAATGTTGATTCTCAACTGTGCAGACCTCAAGTCTCACCAGTGAGTTATTTTCCTGGGTGTTGCGTGTTTCTGGTTTTTCTTTATCTTGCTTTGTTTCAGTTTGGATGGGGTAGAATGTGAAGGCTAAGGAAATGGAACCCTCCATTGTTTCTAGCTGGAGATTTCAGGAACTGAGAGGGAGAGAGAATCTAGGAGTCCCAGCTCTTTTTTATTGGCTCCTTTTAGACTTCAAAGTCATCCAAATTTCACAAAACTGGTGAACAAGCCTTGTCTCTGTTCCTGTCTAATACAGAGAAACAACAAGAGAACAAGAGAGAAAAGATTTTTGTTTCTTAGGTTCAAAGAGGGGGAAGGCACAGAGAACAAAGGGAAGAGAGATTGCTGATTATAAATGAGTCAGGAATCTTACTGGACCCTTTATAAATAAATAATGCTATTTAAAGTTTATAGACTTCCTAACCATCCTCATTTAACACATCCCATGTAAGGTTTGAACAATAGCTTCAACAAGTAGGAGGTAACACTGTCATCACATAAAACTGCCTGATACAGTAGTGACGTTTTCTCACCCTTCACCATGAGAAGCATCCAAACATCACACTGGGCAGAACAGCAGAGCCATGCACTGAAGTGGAAGAACAATTTGGAGAAACAAAAACATTCATGTTATTTCTAGGATCTAAACAGTCACAATGGGTCAACCCTTGGAGAACAGTGAGGATGTTCTGCTCAGGGGCCAGATGTGCTACCAGGAATAGTCATCTATTCTCTGGAAAACTCCTGTGCTATAAAATCAGACAAGAAAATAGGAATGCTGCTGGGTTTTCCAAAGCTTTTTATCACTTTGACAACAGCAAGAAATGGGCTAGCATTAGCAAACACAAAAGTTCATCCTGACCCAGGAACTTCAACACTAAGAGCATGCCTGTAAACAGAAGTCCACAGATATTGTTTGTACATGTCAGTGTGGGAAAGTGCAAATGAGCCAAGGATCTGGAGCCAATAAAGCCTTTACTTTCCACAAATACAGAGTACTATCTGCCTAGTTTAGTAACACATAATCATTCAAACTCATTAAAGCCATTGCAGTAAGTAGCTATGGCCTCTTGCCTCTGTCAAAGCACCAATAAGTCAAAGCACTCCAAGTGGCTGCCTCAACTAGTCTGTAGGCAGCACCAAAAGGGGAGCTCAGAGAGAGAAGGAACAAGATCACTTGTGCCTGTATCAGCACATCCCAGGGTGATTTGGCAACACAGGTTCCACCAATGGTGGTGAGGATGTGAAGAAAAGAGTTTGATGGGAATATAAGTAAGTACATTATGAAAGACAGTCTGGAGTTTCCACAAGAAAGTGAAGTGCTGCCATATGCTCCAGCAATCCTTTTTCTAAAGGAAATGAAACCATTATGTCAAAGATGTATCTGTATCCCAATGTTCACTGAAGTACTATTCACAACAGCCAAAATATGGAAACCACACAAGCATCTATCAATGACTGAACAGATAAAATATGACACGCCCACATAATAAAGGCTGACTGCTATTCAACCTTTATTCATATTATGGGACTGTGTGTTTTAAATTCACCAAATACTTTCTTGTAACATTCTGAAATATACTCACAGGAAGTTACAGAGATATACAGGGAAGTAATATGTTCCCTTCCCTCTGTGTTCCTAATTTAACAACCTTCATAACCAGAGGACATCAGAAGTAGGAAGTTGAGATTGGTATATCCACATGGCTTAGTCTGATTTCCTCAAGTTATACACATATTTGTGCATGTACGATGTGTTGTATAAGTGAATGGTATACATACAGGCAAGTGGTCTGTTTGGTCTGCATGATATAAATAGGTGGTAGGCATGTTTACAGAATATGCTAGTGTGTATGTATAAGGTATGTGTTGGGTGCGCATATCTATGTCATATATGTGGCATGCATAGGTGTATGGGCATGTAATAGGAATACACCCAGGCATGTGAAACTGTCTGTCCCTATGCAACTTCCCCACAAAGTTCATTTTGGTGTTATGATGGATTAAGCTGCACAAGCATTGTATAAAAATGTTTTTGTGAATATTTTCATTTCTCCACAATGAAGAGTGTAATTCCTGGGTCATACAGTGAGTCCATTTTAGTTTTAAAAGGAACTGACAGACTTGTCTCTGGAGTGGCTGCACCAAGGCACATGCCCATCATCAGTGTGAATCATGTAGCTTCTCACATCCTCATCAGCTCTTGGTGTTTTCACCTCTCACTTTAGCCATGTTGAAAGGTATGCTACTGACAGTTCAAGGTAGTTTCAATTTGTCTTTCTTTGATATTTATAAAGATGAACATCTTTTCAGGTGCGTATTCTCTTTGATGAAATGCTTTTTGCCCATTTTAACTTAGATTTTTATTAAGTTTTTAAGAATCCTTTAAGTATACACAAGTCTTCTTTGAATATGAGTCACAAGCACTTCCTCCCAGTCTTTAGCAGCTTGTCTTCTAGCCTCTTACTTTTCCAAAGCAAAAGACTTAAATTTTGATGACACTCAGTTTAACCGTCATTTTCTTTTTTGACAGTTCACTTAGTTTACAGTTAAGAACTGTCCCCTATATCTAAGTCATCAAGATTTTCTCCCAATTTGAGCTGGGTCTCAAAGTTGCCACATACAAGTTCTTTAAATCTGGCCAAATCATAACCTCCCTGACCCTTAGTTTCCCCATCTGCAGAATGATACACCCAGACATGGGTTTCCCAAGTCCCAGTGGGTCCTGTACTGCAACCAGGCATGTAAATGGGACCAGAGCAGAGAGAGCTGATTCAGAAAATCCTATGTGCAAAGACACAGGAGCACCAGAGTCTGCAGGGCTACAGGGCAATAGCAGCACTGGCAAATCCAACAGCAGAAAAGCATATTAGAGAAAAAAGCCCCACCCTTAGGAAGGCAAAGGTGAAAGATTTACAGCAGCTATTTCCTGTGGGTTCTTCAGAGAATGTGGAAGAAGGAAAACAGAACTTAAGAAATGGGGAAATTTCACTATAGTCTAACTATGCAGTTTAAAAGGAAAATATGACATACTTTTTGAGTAGCTATGACTATATACTGAGTTAAGGACGTTTTCTCTCCATTAGATACACAGTCCAAAAGAATCAGGGCCTTGTTGCCTTTCCAGCACTCAGGACAGAGGCTCCTATACCCTGAGGTCTGGGCATAGCCACACCAACCGTGCCAAGACAGACAACCATGTCTTCCTTGCACTCAACCAAGCTGCCCTCTTCTTCTATGCTCACTTTAAGCTCTGTGCTTGTGAGACAGAACCCAGGATGCCTTTCCCAGGACACTGCCAATGTCGTGGGTGCCAGGGCAAGTAAAGCAAGGTCCAGGGATTCTGGCACAGGCTTCCATGCACAGGCAGCTCACCTTCCCAACCATCCATGAGCGTTGATATCAGTAAGAATACCCTCCCCATCCCACCACCAGGGGACAGAGCACACAAGCAGATAAACATTTTGGGGAAAACAGCTACTTCATATCCTGATCAATGTCCTTGTAGGGAAAGGCCTTCAGCCACCAGAGTAATTTGTTCTGTAGCCAAAAATCAAATGACACTTAACTATCTCTTTGAGGTAGACAAAGAGCTTTAAGAAAAAGGGCTTTAAAGGACTTCACTATTAAGATATTATAGATTATTTTAAATTAGATTTTATTCATACAAATTTGTTTGGACTAAATTTAAGAAAATAAGGCACTTTTGTCAACTAGATCAACTACTTTATTTGTGAAAAAATTTAAATACACATGCTATGTCAATTATTTTGAAAAATCATATCTGGCATAATGAACTCAAGGGGAGAAGAGGAGAAGAAAAAAGAAACCCACAAATTCTCCCCACTCTAAAAATGACAAGAGAATGCTGATCTGAGTAGAAATCTATTTTTCAAACACATGAATCTTTCATCAAAGAAAATAATATCCAAGATGCTGAAGTATATTCTGTAAATTCTTTAAAACTTCAGCAGGTGAAGAGAAAGACATTTGCTATTTCTCCCCAACCCCTCCACTACTGTGCCATTCCACAGTGGCAGCTGTTTCTCTTCTGACCATCTTCAGGATGGGATTTATTGGATCACTAAAAGCTGAACCAACAATGAGAAGGGAAGCACTCATACCCTGCTTGTAAACTCTGCTGCAGGTGCTAAACCCTGTGTCTCTCCCAAAGGCTTGTCTGTGACAAATTCCAACTTCATTTACTAAAGACCAGTCCCTCATGCATGTCAATTACTTAGATCTAGATAATCCAAATTCATGGCAAGGCAGGTGGCCACTACTTCTGACATCTCAAAATGAGATGGACCTGAGAAGTTCCCTAAGACATGGTCCTTGGGGAGAAGCATGTAGACAGTATGCCTGATACGCAGGAAGAATGGGTGTAATTTCTTGAGACAACATTTTCAGGTTTAGAGGTGGAATGCAAAACATTAAGCACCATAAAAAAAATTTTTTTGAACAGGCTAGGATAGAGACAGTATCTGTAAAGAATTATAAAAAGCATTTGAGGCTTTGCCCAACATTCTGCTACTCAGCCAACTTATTCCACCAGAGTGAAGATGATGTTGTAGCTTTTACCATTTTGGCCTGTGATCATTTTTTCTTTCATGAAATTCAAAGAAAAGAAGACAACAGATATAATGTGCTGTGTTCTACAAGTAAGCACTGGCATTAACAAAAGATATACTGACTGAAGCAAAATCCTTAGAACTCTAAGCCTTATCAGCAAGGCCTGCATCTGTCCAGACTATATTCAGGTAAACCAAAGCTGTTACAGTGACTACCTGGACTGTATTGGCAGGTACCAGCTCACTTCTCATTCCTACTCCCTGAACAACTTTTACTGCACCAGGATGTTACAGCCAGGCCAAATCACAGCACCTGCTGCAGAAAAGCAAACATTATGATCATGATTTCTACCTGCTTCGAGGTGGTATTCTTTTGCAGGCTTGTAAGGAATACCCTTTCAGCCTATAGATATCTTTCTGAATTCCACTGCATTTACCTAAACTCAATTTTGTACCTTTCCTTCGTAGTATATGTATTGGCAAAGCAAGTACCTGAACATTCCTTCTAAATAATGTTCTTCAGTAAAGAAATTAGGATACTTCAAAGATTTACAGACCTCACCACACCCCATTTTTACCAAAGTATTTAACCTTCTCTCAATTGAAGAGAAGGTCAATTGAGAGAAGGTTAAATGCTTAGGCATCTCCCAGTTGACAGTATAAGTCTCAGATTCCTACTGTGCAACTAAGTTAAGGAACAAAGCATCTGTTGAATCCTACCGGTTAATCAACAGTTACAAACAAACCTTTAAAAACTATAAATGCTCAATTTTTCCTCTACTGTATTACTTATTTGCATTATCAGTGTTACTACAAGCCACAAAGAATAACCAACTGTATTGAGAATGACTTCTGCTTTCTTGGGATTATTCTCATGCACATGTTCTCATACACAACACTGATTTTAGGCCAAATAATTTTTTCTTCTAAAGAGTAACTTCTTAACTTTGATTTCTTTTAAATTGCACTGAAGATTGATTGCTCAGTGAAAACATTACTACTAGAGTCCGTCTATGATTAGATTATTGGATGTTTATATATATATATATATATATATATATATATATATATATATATATATATATATCACTGTTGGTTTCCTTGCCATCTGCCTTGCTACCATTAACTAAAATAATCACAAGCAATACCTGATTCCATTTGTAAACTGCTGGTCTTTCCTGATAACATTTCTATGGGGCTATCTGAATGTCTAGTTGTCATTCTTCAAGTTGTTGGTGTTATCTTAAAACAAGGTTACAGCAACCCTCAAACTATAGAGTAACCAAACTACTGCCTTAGGATATATCTCCAAGGAACCCAACTTGCCATGGCTGGAGGCAAGGAAGGGATCCCCAACTCTATGCTAGCCAGCTCAAACCTAGTTTTCTGAGGAATCTCCACACATTTTCACAGTGGCTGCACCAGTCTACACTCCCACCAACAGTGGAAAACGGTTCCTTTATCCCCACAGCCCCAGCAGCATTTGTTATTGGTTGATTTCTTGATGATAGTCATTCTTTCTGGAGTGAGAATGAATCTCAGTATTGTTTTAATTTGCATTTCTCGAATGACCAGTGATGTTGGGACATTTTTTCATATATTTATTTGCTATTTGTATTTCTTTATCTGAGAACTACTTGTTCATCTCAGATGCCCATTTTTGGATTGGGTCTTTGAATCTGGGGGGGCCTGATTTTTTTCAGTTCTTTATATGTTCTAGATAGAAGTCTTTTGTCTGAGGGACAGTTGGCTAAAATTTTTTCCCATTCTGTGGATTGTCTTTCCACTCTGTTGGTGATTTCTTCTGATGTGCAAAAACTTAATAAGGTGAGACCTCAGTTGTTGATTCTTTGAAGTACTTCTCGTGCAGTTTAAAACATTTTAAAAGTAGAAATAAATTGATAGTTAAATTAATGAGCCCAATGATTTTCCTAAGTACCACATCTAGACAAGTTTAGAAAATAAAATTAGAGATAGACAAAGTTTCTATAGACAGATAAAAATGTACATTATATTCTCATCAAGATTTTTAACCTTTGTTAAATTGTATTTAGTTGAAAATCCTGGTTTTTTAAAATAATGGCTTAGTCCCCCAAAAAACTAGCAGTTAAGAGGTCTAGGAACTTTTGTTTCGGATAGAATGCCAATCACATTCAAGAACATCTATACAATAAGCTAAAGTTATTTCAGATAAATGCATATACTTGCTGCTTTTTCGCATGAGACACCAGGGAGCTGCAGGCATTTCTCTAGCAAACATTCTGAGACTTCCTGTGCAAAGCCCTGTGCAAAGGCCCAAAATAGCCTTGACTGCTGGGTATAAAACAGATAATTTCTGGGACAAAATGTAAACTGGATGAAATTCTATGGTTCACACCCTAATTAAATAATAATCATGATTATATACACTTTAACTTGTGGTAATATCCTCCCAAAAAGTTTTTCAATGATTAGTAGTATATTCATTGAGAAAGTAAATGAGACATAATACCCACAATGATAAGAGTCTCTCATGCATTAGAAGTAGAAAATACAAGCAAAAGTTTGCTCACAATGGCATTATTGTAGAATCTTACAATAATCAACAAATCTCTGCTGTATATGTGAGGATATTTATCAAATAACACATATTAGCACTATTTATTCCAATGGCAGAGGGAAAATGAGATTATACAATTAAAGAATAGGGTGAAGAATTTTTCATTTAAAAAAAGAAAAATAATTAGTAATCAAAGTACAGATGTAACTGTGAAAATATGGTCACACTGCAAAGCAATTCAGAGAAGTAAAGGGACAAATGAAGCTGAATTATGATTAATTTCATACACATACACAGTATCCAAGAATACACACACAGCATTCATTCACTGAAGCATACTTATTACATGCCTACTGTATGCCAGGCACTGTGTCAAGTATTTGGCTACATTAGAACACAAAACATAAAATCTCTGTGTCCTTATGACACTAAATTTAAATTTTCACACATCAATAATTTTCACATCAGCAATACACCATGCATCAACCATGTTCCTGACAAGTTCAATCATTATTATTTACTGGAACAGGCACAGAATGTAAAAATATTATGATGTTAATGCAGGAAATAATCCTGTATGAATTTTAACTATTAAAGTGAGATGTAAATAAACTACATACAACCATCAAGAGTTCTTAAAGCAAGAAAGTATTTTCAACTAATTCAAACTGTAAGTGAAATAAATCAAAATTTTTGATGCAGCCAAATATTGCAGTAGTGTATAGCATGAAGTTCATCTGAAAAAACAAAGTATCAAATCTATAATCTAAAATTATTTCTTAAACCCAAAGCAAGTAAAAAGAAACAAAAAAGGGTAAAAATTACAAAAACTGAGAATGAGAAGAACAATCAGTTACACCTAAACCTTACACAGAAAATCCCAATGAATCCACAAAATTAACTCCAAAATCAGTAACTAAATTTAGGAAGGTCAAAATATTAAAACCCTTATATTTCTACATACTAACAATGAACATTTGGGACCAAAATTTAAGAGTATCATTTACAGTGGTTATATGGAAAAAGAAATACTTAGGTACAAACCTAAAAACACATGCAAAACATGTATGGGATATTCACGCTGAAAACTACAGAGTACTGTTAAAACAAAAATGCAAATAAATTGATACCTACTGTGTACAAGAACTGTAAGACTCAGCATAATAAAAATGTCATGTTTCTCCAGATTGATCTATAAATTTTAATATGACTCCAGTAAAATGCACTAGAATTCTCTGTCGATATCGATAAGCTGAGTTTGAAATTATATGAAAAGGAAAAGGAAGGAGAATAGCCAAAAAGTTTAGATAAAGACTAAAATAGAAGAAATTATAATGCCTGATTTTAACATTTAGTATAAAATTGCAATGATCAAAACAATGTAGTATCAGCAAAGTGATAGGTGAAAAGACAAATGGAACAGGATGACATATAAAAATAGATACATGCCAACACGACTTCTGGCAGGGGGTACTGAGCTACATCCTTTTCTTTCTTTAAAATTTGAGACAGGGTCTCATAAGAGGCCAACATCGGCCTCTTGTGATCCTATTGCCTCAACCTACTCTGTAGCTAGAATTACAGGGAGACATCACCATAGCCAGCTGCCAACTGATTTTTGACAATGACACAGAGTGAATTAAGAGAAAGGAAGTCTTTTCAACATGGTGCTGGAAAAGCTAAACATCTACAAAACAACAACAGAAATTCTGCATGAAACTCAAGAGATGACCAATCTACATATAAAAATTTAGGAGAGAGCACAGAATAAAATCTTCATGACTTTGGGTTAGGCAAAGTCTTCTTAGATATAAAACTAGAAGCATGAGCTGTGAAAATAAATAAACTGGATTTTAAAAGTCTTTTAAATGTGTTTTCTGAATGACATTGTTAAGAGAATAAAAAACTAAACTACTGACTGAGAGAAGATACTTTCAAACCACATATTCAACAAAGGACAACAAATATTCCAATTTAAAAACTGGCAAAGACTTGGACAAATATATCAGTGACGCTGACAAGCAGCTTGCAAACAGGCACAATAAAATTCACTGAATGATACACAAGTTGATTTTACTATTTTAACTTTAAAAAATATATAATTATGAGGAGGAAATAGAAAACCAGAGATACAAGGAACAGGACTGCACTTATCTTCTATACCCTATCTAGGAGGAGAAACTACTGACAACCCTGAAAGAGACAGGTACTAACTAAAGCTTATACATGGTGAGAGAAAAGGTAATTTTAAAAATCTTTACCTCTTAATTTCCTATTACACTAACCACTGAGTTAACATCTGAAAGCTCGCTATTCAGAAAACGCCCTCATTTTATACTACTTTTTAATTATTTTAAGAGTCTCAAGAGCTGGCGACCTGTGCTCCAGGCAATTAGCTTCCGGCTAGCTAAGGGGTACACTGGACCGAGTCCCAGAAGCTCCACAGCCTTAGTGCACCACACCCAGAGACCTTCTCTCAGCTCGGGAGGTGGAGGCTAAGCCAGGGGACTGACGACCCCTAGGACACAGGACTGCGGCCCGAGGTTCCCTGGGCTCCAGTCCACCACGCCCAGCATCCACCTTACAATTTAGAGAGCCAGGAGCCTGCAGAGGGGAGTTAGGACCCTTCGAGGTGAGTCCTGCCGCCCCAAGGCTGGCTCCTGGAGAGCTGGCCACCTGCGCTCCAGACAATTGAGCTTCGGGCTAGCTACCCGGTACACTGGACACAGTCCAGGAAACTCCACAGCCTTAGTGCACCACGCCCAGCGGCCTTCTCTCAGTTTGGGAGGCAGAGGCTGAGCTGGCAGCCTGAGGCCCAGTGTGGGCTGGCCTGGGGAGAGCTTGAAACCAGCACTCCCTGTGGTTGATATCATACTCACCCCCTAGGACACAGGACTGTGGCCCAAGGTTCTGCGGGCCCCAGTTTATGAGGCCCAGCTTCCACCTTTCAATTTAAGGAGCCAAGAGCCTGTGGGGAGCCAGCTCTGTTCCAGGAACTGAGGGTGCAAGAGGTAATTCGCCACACATCCAGAGGAAGCTTTGGAACACCGCTCAAAGCAAGGAAATATAGAAAAATGACAAAAGGAAAGACTAAAAGACAGGCTCAAAACTCCAGCCCACCCTAAGAAAGCTTAGGAGCCATGTACATAGAAGAAAAAAGAAGCCATACACCTGAAATGTCTGAAATGATATCAAATGAAATAAAGATGCAACTAGGGGAAGCTATGGAGAAATTCAAATCAGAAATACTTGCCCAGGTAAAAGAAGAATTGATAAAAAGTAGTGAAGGAAATAGTGAACGCATCTAGTGAAGACACAGCTAAAAAATTAGAGGAACAAAGCAAACAGATAGAATCCCTGAATGAACACTATAAGAAACAAACAGAATACATAAAGCAGATTCAAAGAGATATAAAGGAAAGCAAAAATGCTATTGAAAGCTACCAAAACCGCCTGAACGAAAATGAACATAGAATTTCAGATCTGAAAGATAAGACTGCAGCCAGTGAACAGAAAAGGAAAGATCTTTTAAAAATAACAAAGAATCAGGAAATAACAATCCACCACCTGCAAGAGGATGCAAAGAAAAATAACATAAGATTAATAGGGATAAATGAAAAAGAAGAGAACAGCCCAAATGATTTCAAGAGGATGTTTATAGAAGGAATAGCTGAAAACCTCCCAAACATGAGAAGAGAAACTGACATCTGGATAAGTGAAGCATATAGAACTGCAAACAGCCATAACCAAAATAAAACTACACCCAGACACATAATAATCACCATCCCAGAAATCCACCATAAGAACAGAATACTAAAAGCTGTTATAGAGAAAAGACACATCACCTCTAAAGGAAAACCTATCAGAATCATGGCAGACTTCTCAACACAAACAATGAAGTCAAGAAGAGCATGGAGTGAAGTCTTTCAGATCCTAAAGGAAAACCACTTCCAACCCAGACTGACATACCCTGCAAAACTGTCCTTCAAAATGGATGGAGAAATAAGATACTTCCATGACAAAGAACAGCTGAAAAACTTCATGAACACCAAAACAACCCTACAAAGAATACTGAAAGACATTCTAGATACACATGGGATAAAACCACCAAGCAAGGCAGACA
>PVJX010019257.1:0-25587 GCA_004027295.1 Dolichotis patagonum | reverse complement strand
GAGTATTTCATTTTTTAAGATGCTATTATGAAAGGCGATAGTTCCATAATTTCTTTCTTAGTGAGATTTTTGTTTATGGACGGGAATGCTATTGATTTTTGCGTGTTGACTTTGTATCCAGCTACACTGCTGAATTTATTACCTCTAGTAGTCTTTTAATGGATTTTTTTGGGTTTTCTATATAGAGTATCATGTCATCTGCAAATAGTGATAATTTAACTTCTTCCATTCCTATCTTTACTTCTTTTATTTCTCACTCTTATCTGATTGCTCTGGCTAATATTTCCAGAACTATATTGAATAGGAAGGTGACAGTGGAATCTTTGTCTTGTCCCTGATTTTAGAGTGAAAGCTTTCAGTTTTTGTCCATTTAGTATAATGTTGGCTGTTGGTTTGTCATAGATGGCCTTTATCAGGTTGAGGTAGACACCATGTATTCCGAGTTTCTGAAGAGTTTTTATCATGAACAAGTGTTGGTCTGTATCACAAGCTTTTTCTGCATCTGTTGAGATGATCATATGGGCTTTTTTTGCTTTTTGCTCTGTTGATGTGGTGTACTACATTTATTGATTTGCGTATGTTAAGCCATCCCTGCATTCCTGGAATAATTCCCACTTGGTTGTGATATATAATCTTCTCGATGATTTGCCACATTCTATTTGCCATTATTGTATTGAGAATCTTTGCATCAATATTCATTAGTGAGATTGGTCTATAGTTCTTTTTGGTTGGGTCTTTCTCTGGTTTTGGTATCAGAGTAATACTTGCCTCCAGGAATGAGTTATGGAGGATTGCTTCACTTTCAATTGTATTGAAAAGTTTAAGGAGTAATGGAGTAAAATCTTTTTCTCAATTTCTTGTAGAATTCAGCTGTGAATCCATCAGGACCTGGGCTTTTCTTTGTTCATAAGTTTTTAGTCACATTTTCAATTTCAATAGCTGATATTGGGTTATTAAAAATTGTTATATATTGTTGATTGAGCTTTGGTAGTTCATGTTTCTAGAAATCTGTCCATTTCCTCTGTGTTTTCCTCTCTATGTGAGTAGAGATTTTCAAAGTAGGTATTCAAAGTAGGAAATTTTGAATTTCCATGGGATCTGTAGTAATTTCATTCTTTTCAGCCTGTATTGTGTGAATTTTTGTTTTTTCTTGATAAGGTTAGCCAGAGGTTTATCAATTTTGTTTATTCTCTCAAAAAACTCCAGCTCTTTAATTCATTAATTCTTTGTATTTTTTAAGGCTCAGTTGTATTAATTTCTGCTCAGATCTTTACAACTTCCTCTCTTCTATGAGCTTTGGATTTGACTTGCTTTTCTTTTTCTAGAAGCTTGAGATGTAGCATTAGGTTGTTGATTTGTGCTTGTTGTGTTTTCTTGATTTGACAATGTATTGCTGTATATTTTCCTCTTAGGACCACTTTCATTGCGTCCCACAGGTTTTGGTATGTTGTATCCACATTTTCATTGAACTGTAGGTATTGCTTAATTTCTTTAGTTTCACCTGTGTCCCATTGATTGTTCAGAAGGTTGTTATTTAATTTCTGTGTATTTATGCAGGTTTTGCTATTAATTTCCAGTTTCAGTGCACTGTGGTCAGATAATATGCATGGGGTAATTTCAATCCCTTTGCATTTACTTAAGAATTTTTTTTTTCTTTTTGTATTAGGGATCAAATTCATGACCTTGTGCTTATCAAGCAAGTGTTTGAACCACTGAGCTAAATCTTGGCCCAAGAATGTTTTATGGTTAATATATGGTCTATTTTGAAGAATGCCCATGTGCAGCTGAGAAGAATGTATATTCTGATGTGGTTGGGTGGAACACTCTGTAAACATCTACCTAAGTTCATTTGCTCACAGGTATGATTCAGTTCTGTTATTTCTTTGCTGACTTTTTGTCTAGTTGATCTATCTCTTTGTGACAATGGGCTGTTAAGGTCCCCTATTACAATTGTGTTCTTGTGTATTTGGTTTTTCATGTCCATTAGTCTTTGTTTTATATAGTTGGGTGCTCCTTTATTTGGTGCACATATATTTATAATTGTTAGTTCTTCCTCTTAAATTTTTCTACTAACAAGTATGTAGTGGCCTTCTTTATCTCTTTTGATCATTTTAGATTTGAAGTTTACATTGTCTGCAAATAGAATGTTACCCTCACTTTTTTGTTGGTTCCTATTGCATGGAATATGATTTTCCATCCATTGACTTTTAATTTGTGAGTTTCCTTTTGAGTCAGATGTGTTTCTTGCACACAGCATATTGTCAGATCTTGTTTCTTGATCCATTCTGTCAATCAATTTCTTTTGATAGATGAATTGAGGACATTTACATTGATAGATATAACTGATATGTACTGTCTCAACTTTGTCATGTTATGTTACTGTTGTTAGTATTCTGCTTTTCCCCCTTGTTTAATTGCTTGCCCTGCCTGGTGGTTTCTTTCTTTTGTTGTTCTGGAGATTGTGGTCATTTTTGTCTCTATCTCGTATGTCTTTGAGTACTCTTTCTAGTGTTGGTTTAGTGGATACGAATTTCTTCAGTTGTTCTTTGTCATGGAAGTATCTTGTTTCTCCATTAAATTTGAAAGAAAATTTTGCTGGGTACATCAATCTGGGTTGAAAAGTTTTCTTTCAGGGCTTGAAATACTTCACTCCAAGCTCATCTTAACTTGAGGGTTTCTGCTGAGAAGTCTCTGTGATTCTAATGGGCTTTCCTTGGTAGGTGAGTTGTGCCTCTTCTCTAACAGCTTTTAGTATTCTGTTTTTATGCTGTATGTCTGGATCTTATTTATTATATGTCTGGGTGTAGATTTATGTTGGTTGTGACTGTTTAGTGTCTATAGGCCTTACTTATCTGTGTATCAGATTTTTTCCCCATATTTGGGAAATTATCTGCTATTACTTTTGTGCATAGTTTATCGATGTGATTCTTGTTGACTGTGGCATCTTCATTGATGCCTATTAGTCTTATAGTGTTTCTCTTGGCATCATCTTGAAGCTGCTGGATTGTCCTTTCATGCTACTTTGTTGTATCCTTTTATGATCGCTAACTGCAATCCTTCCTCAAGGTCTGAAATTGTATCTTCAGCTTCATTTAAATGGTTTTGCCAGCTTTCAATAGAATTTTTTATTTCTTGGATATCTCTTTGAATTTGTTTTATGGAGTCTGCTTGTTTTTTATATTGTTCATTCAAGGTTTCAATCAGTTTCCCATGCTCCTGTACTTTTTTTTAAAACCTATTTCTTCTCTAGCTATGCTGAGCAACTCATTTACTAAGGTTGTTATTTCTGTCTTTATGTGAGAAACTATTTCTAATTTGATTTCCTCCATGAGGCTATAGCATCATGGATTTGTTTCTTTATTTCACTTGCTATCTTTTCAGAGATTTCTGATGTATGACTTTTAAAGTCTTCTATTTCAATGTCTCCTGTACTTGCTCCTGGTGGACTAGATATTTGAGACTGAATTTTGTCATTTTCCCCTCTTGGGATAATGTTTGGCCTTTTAATCCTACCAGACTCAACTGTTGGTATTGTGTATCTTAGGGTCCTATAGTGTGGTTGATGTTTGTCCAAGTTCTGGGTACCACAATGAAGAGGAGGGCCAGCCACCTAAATTCCTCCTTCAGGGTCTATTAGTGAGTCCTATATTCTTCCTAGGTTGACTAGCTGAAGAGTATTGATGTAAGTCCACCCTTAGTTCTTGCTGTTACTATGTCTTCAAGTTGTTCCAGGTCACGTCACCAGATCTTTCTGCCTATAGTGTTTGTGTTGGCTGGGACCCTACTGTGTCACTGGGTGTCTCATAAGCCCTTTTGATTTCCTCCAGGTTGGGGGAGGCCTTATTGGCACACTCCTCAGCCCACTTGATATTCTCTGTATGGAGGATGGACTGACCCACACTCTTGCCAAGCTCACCAAGGCCCTACAGCTGGAGGGAACTTCACCACTACTCCTGTTTACCCACAGAATACCTCTATTTTAGGGGCAAACTCACCAGACTGACTGGAGCCTGCTGAAGTCTTCTGTTTGGATGAGGGGTTACTGAGTCTCCCATCAACCCAGCATGGTTAATCCACTGCAGTCCAAGGTTCTGGGAGTATGAGTAGGAGCAAAAGATCAATAGCAATACTTGGTCCAGTAGGTGAGGGGGGTCCCCAGTGGTGGGACAGCAGGTGCAGAAGTGGCCTGTCCTCTGTGCTGGAAGTCTGGAATCTGAGGGCAGTGGGATGGCAGGTGCAGAAGTGTCCTGCTGTCCATGCTGTATGTCCAGGAACACCACATCTTTTTTTATCCCTTCCACAATTGATGGACATTTGGGTTTTTCCAAGATCTAACTATTACAAGCTGAGCTGATATAAACATGGGTGCACATATGTCCCTGTGGTATGATGTTGTCATTTCTTCTAGGAAAATACTGAGAAAGGGGATAGCTGGGTGTTGTACTCAGGAGTTGCAGGGAGAATAATTATATACAAGACACAGAACATATTATTTTATGATGGTCACCCAGAATTAAATATAAGAATGTGCAGAAAATCTGTCCATAACACTAAAGACCCATAATATTCAGCCAAGGGCCTGGGTCCTGTAGCAATGTCCCCCATGAGTCCAGATGAAGATCTAGAGCCCATAACAAAGCCTCCCACAAGTCCAACTGGAGGTCTAGAGCCCACAACAAGGACTCATGCCTGTTTTATGGATCTGCACTGAGAAGGCCCCAAGGTCAGTGGTGGAAGCTAGAAAGCCTATGCCAGCAGGTGAAAGGTCTGTGTCAGTAGGTTGAGGTAGGAGCCTAGAAGCAGTGCTCAACGTAAGAATCAGGGCTGCCCTGAAAATTACCACTGCCATCCTGAGCAACGATGAAGTCCAGAGCTCCTCTGAACATGAGAACAATTGAGTACCTGCCAGGAAGCCAGTGTGACAAGCTTCTCCTCAAGACTGAGCAGCACACATCTTCCCCTCTGGAGCTAGGAAGTGATGCTCAGTATGAGGAGCAGAGCTCCCCCAAAGTGAAGCACAGCCCCTCTCAATGACAAGGTCTGGAGTTTTGCCAATGATAATGACCAAATTCATATTGGGGAAGCTAGCCATGACAAGTTTCTCCAGAACAAATGGCTCCAAACAATGACCCTTAGGAGAACCCACAATGTGCTGTCTTCTCCATGTCTCTATTTATACTGGCAACTTTCCTCAGGTGGGCCATCTACACTCAGCACCATGTTGATTTAATTCAGCTGGTGTAAAGTTGACCACCAGTTTTTAATCCTTAACATTAGGTAAAATGAAACCTCCAATCCTAGATTTTAGAGGAATCTCTATGCTGATTTCCACAGTGTTTGTATCAGTCTGCTCTCCCATCAACAGTAGAGAAAGGTTCTTAATTTCTATGTGTTTATAGAGTTTTTGTGGTTTCTTTTGCCATGAATTTTCAATTTCTTGGACTATGGTCAGATAATTTGCATGGAATAATTTCAATTCCTTTGCATTTACTTAAGCATGTTCAATGGATTCTATTTTAGAGAATATCCTATGTGCAGCTGAGAAGAATGTATATTCTGATATTGCTGGGTGGAACACTTTATAAATGTCTACTAAATTTGTTAACATGTTTGATTCAATTCTGTTATTTCTTTACTGACATTCTATCTAGTTTATCTATCTCTTTGAGACAATGGGGTATTAAGGTCCCCTGTTACAATTGTGTTATTCCTTATTTGATTTTTCATGTCCATTAATACTTGTCTTATATAGTTGTGTGCTCTTGTACTTGGTGCATATATATTTATGATTGTTAGCTCTTCCTCTTCCACTAACAAGTAAGCAGTGACCTTCTTTATCTCTCTAGATTATTTTTGGTTTGAAGTTCTCATTGTCTGCAAAAAGGATAGCCCTTCTTGTTACTGGTTTCCTGTCACGTGGAATATTGTTTTCCATCCTGTGACTTTCAGTCTATGAGTTTCTTTCTGAGTTAAATGTGTTTCTTATATACAGCGTAGTGTTGAATCTTGTTTCTTGATCCAGTCTACCAATCTGTTTCTGTTGATTGGTGAATTGAGGCCATTTACACTGATGGTTATAACTGGTATGTATTGGATTGTCTTTGTCATGTTATCTTTCTGCTGTTTGTTCCCTGCTTTTTCCCTCTATTTAATTGCTTGTCTGGTGGTTTCCCTCCATTGTTATTCTTAGAATTGTGGTCATCTTTGTCTTTATGTATAATGTCTTTCAGTACTCTTTGTAGGGTTGGTTTAGTGGTTATGAACTTCTTCCGGTGTTGTTTGCCAAGGAAGTATCTTATTTCTCCATTAATTTTGAGAGCTAGTTTTGCAATGGTATATCAATATGAATTGAAAGTTGTTTTCTTTCAGAACTTGAAATACTTCAGGATCTTCTTGACTTGAGGATTTATGTTGAGAATTTGGCCATGATCCTAATGGGCTTTCCTTTATAGGTGATCTGTTTGTTTTCTCTAACAGCTTCTAGTATTCTATTTTTGTGCTGAATTTCCGGGATCTTGATTATTGCACATCTGTGTGTAGATTTCTTTTGCTTATGGCTGTTTGGAGTTCTATATCCTTCACATCTGTATGTCAGATTCTGTTTCCATGTTTGTTATATTTTCTGTTATGACTTCTGCAAATTTTTTTAAGTCATTTGTGTTCCTTCATTATGATTGTCATATCTTTTTTTTCCCTGAGAGATTATTACTGATCTGATTTCCTCTATAGCCTTGTGGTTTTGTTTCTTCACTTGCTATCTCTCAGGAATTTTGGATACATGTCTTTCAATTTCTTCTATGTTGATGTCTCCTGTGCTTGTTCTGGATGGGTAGATGTCTGAGATTGCATTTTGTTTTTCTGTTGTATCATTTTCACCTCTTAGTTCATATTTTGGTCTTTTCAGCCTTGCTAGACTTGCCTGTCCATTTTGTGCATCTTAGTCAGGGTCCTACTATGTGGCTGGCATTGTCCCAGTCACTGGCATTGTCCCAGTCACTGGTCCTACAATGCACAGGAGTGGTCAATCACCTGAGTTCCTCCTGTGGAAGAATTGGGTGAGTTTTAAATTCTTCCCAGGTTGACTCGCCTAGAGTACTGATGTGACCCAACCCTTGGCTCATATCATTACTGGTTCTTCAGACTGTTCCACACTGCCAGATGCACCTGTCCAAGCTGTGCACTCCAGGCTGCACCCCTATGTGTAACTAGGGATCTTACAGCTCCACCCATGTTCCTCCTAATGGAGGTAGGGGTCTCTGCTGCCTTCACATGCCCACCCTGGTCCTCTGGATGGAAAGAGGTTTCATTGGTGCTGTTGTATGCCTGTCGAGGTCCTCCAAGTGAAGAGTGGGATCTTCTATCCATCAAGGCCCTCTGGATAGACAGAGGGGTCCCCAGGTTTCTTTTTAGTATGTGACTAGTTATCCTTAGTCTCCTATTGCCCCCTATCAGTGCCCCACTGGCTTGCTAATATTTTTTAAATTCCCTTTACCACCTCCTTTCAGCTCTTGATCCACTTCCCATTAGATCTGTATCCATACTTTCTAATATCTATCTTTTATTTTTCTCTTTATTTATAATTAGAGTTTCTCATACAGAATAAAGTATGCATTATTTAATCTTGTGTGTCTGTTTTATTTCACTTAAAATGATCTCCTGGCTCATCCATTTTCTTACAAGTGATTCAAATTCATTTTCTTTTGGATATCTTTTTCTTTTACCACATTTTCTTTACCCATTCACCTCGTGATGGACATATAGGTCACTTCCAAGGTTTAGCTATCATGGATTGTACTGATAGGAACACAGGTATGCATGTATCTTTGTAATATCATGTCTCAAATTCTTTCAAGAAGATTCTTAGAAGGAAAATAACTGGATCAAATGGAATTTCTAGTTTCACTTTTTTGAGGAGTCTACATACTGATTTCCATAGTGGTTGTACTAGTTTATGTTCCTATCAACAATGAAGAAGGTTTCCTTTTCCCTCAAAGTCTTCCTGGCATTTGTAATTATTTGATTTCTTGGTAATGGCCATTTTTTCTAGAATGAGATGAAGTTTCAGTTTTGTTTTAATTTAAATTTTTAATAGGCAGTGATATTGAACATTCTTCAGGTATTTATTGGCCATTTGTATTCTTCTGTGAAGTGTCTATTCATTTTGACTGCCCATTTTTTGTTGGATCTTTTATTTTGGGAGTGTCAAATTATTTGAGTTCTTTATATATTCTAGATATTAGCCCCCTGTCTGAGGAATAGCTGGGAAATGTTTTTACATTTTGCAGGGTATCTTTTCAATCCACTGACTCTTTCTTTTGCTGTGAAGAAGCTTTTAAATTTCATGTGATCCCAAAGGTTAATTCTCAGTAATACTTTCGGTGTAAACTTGCTCTGTTCAGAATGTCCTTGCCTATGCCTATGACTTCAAGTTTTAACTATTTTATCATCTATCAGGTTGTTTCTGTTTCAATATTTAGTCCTTTGATTCATATGGGTTTTAGTTAGTACATCACAAGGGATATGAGTTGAGGTTCAGTCTTCTGCATATGGAAGCCAATTTTCCTAACACCATTTATTGAAGAGGCTATGTTTCCAGTAGTGTATGTTTTTGGCCCCTTTGTCAGTAATCTAATAGTTTAATGTTATTAGACTTATTTCTACAACCTCTATTCTTTTCTTTTCTGAGACAGGGTCTTGCTATGTAGTTCAGGCTGACCTTGAACTCACTATCTAGCCCTGGCTGGCTTCAAATTTATGGTGAATTTTTTTCCTCAGCCTCCTGAGTAGTAGGATTACAGGCATGAACCACAATGTCTTGTCTGCATCCTATATTCTGTGACATTTGTCCTCATGTTTGCTTTTGTGTCTGCACTTTGCAGTTTTTATCATTTGTTTTGTCATATAATTTCAAGCCTTGGATTGTGATGTTTCTTGTTTTGCTTTTGTTATCCAGGATTCCTTTTGCTATTCTGGGTCCCTTCTGGTTCCATATTGATTTTAGGATTGTTTTCTTCAGTTCTGTGAAGAATGGTGTTGGTATTTTAATTGAAATTGTGTTAAATCTGTACATCAATTTTGGAAGTATAACTGTTTTGACTAAGTTGTTTCTCCCTATCCATGGAAATGTCTTTCCATTTTCTGATATAATATTTGATTTCCTTTTTCAGAGTACTGCAGTTTTCATTATAGAGTTCTTTCATGTCCTTAGGTTAATTCCTAAGTATTTAATTTTTCTTGGGGAATAATTAACAGCATTGTTTTCATAATTTCTTTCTCAGTGAGGTCATTATTAGTGTACAAGAATGCTATGAGTTGTGTGTGTGTTGATTTTTTATTTTGTTTCATTACTGGATTTGGTTATTGATTCTATGGTCTTTTGGTATCTTTTTGGGTATCCTCTATAGAGGATTATGCAATTTGAAAATGATAAGAATTTGACTTCTTCCTTTCCTACATATATCCCTATTATTTATTTTTCGTGTCCAATTGCTCTTGGTGATCTTTTCAGTACTATTTTGATCAGAAGTGATAGTGGACATCTTTGTCTTATTCCTGATTTTGAGGCTTTCAGTTTTTACCCACTAAACATAATATTGGCAGTAAGTTTGTTAGAAATTACTTTTGTCAGATTGAGATAAAGTCCTTGTATACTGATTTTCTTCAATGTTTTCATCAGGAGAAGATATTGTGCATCTCTTTCTACATCTATTGAGATGATCATGTGATTTTTGTCCTTGTTTATGTTTATATGATGTGTTACATTTGTGTAGATTTGTGTAGATCAAACCATCCTTGCATCCTTGGGATGAACCTTACTTAGTCATAATGTGTGAACTTTTTGATGATAACCAGCCTGTCTACTGAACACTAAGACAAAGCAAATATTTACATATTATTGACCTACAATAAGTATCAACTAAGTGGAACTTTACTTTTACTAACAGTATTCAACAGCAGTAGTACAAAGTTAACTAACTATGTAGGTATTCATAAAGCTTAGTAGTCATATTAACAGTGGTAGAAGGGCTTGAAAACTGGAGAATGAAAAAAGCCAAGTTTAGGAAACTAATCAATGAAATGTGAGAAGTAAGAGAGAAAAATGAGATAGGATATTTTGAGGAGTAATGAGAAATCCATTATGTTAGAGAACAGTTGCAGGAAAGAACAAACAAGAAAAAGAAGAAAAACAATAAGCAGAAAAAAAATACAGGAGATAAAAGAAAGATAAAATGGATGAAAAAAGTTGAAAAAGGAAGAAAGAAAGGGAGAGAAAAGAAATTAAAACAGGAAAAAATATGGAGAAACACCCCAAATCTACAAAAACATAATGAAGGAAAGATAAAAGTAATAAAAAAATAGAAAATCAGAAAATGATTGAGTCAAAGAAAAAAATTCCTGTGGTTTCTTTCCAATGTCTGCAGTCTTAGGATCCAACCAGTCACAGTTTCTCTTCACCTATGTGTTTCTGAGGTGTCCTCTCTGTACAGAAACCCCTCTATCCATGCACCCCAGACCAGTGTCAATGGTATGACGTGGGGTTGCTTTCTTCCCTCCCTGGACTTTGTCCTCATCTAGGGTCAGCAGGCTGTGTAGCATTTACCTCTGCTGCTGTGTGCACAGGCGAAGCAAAATGTGGAGCCTGCATGGAGGAGCCAGTGGGTGGCTTGCCTTTGTTGGCAGGGAGCTTGGCATCCTGTGCGGGCCTGCCTCCTTGCACTGGAGAGCAGGGACACCATCCTGCACAGTCCTACCTGCCCACGTGGGGCTCACTGTGTGTCTGATGTGGGGCTGTTCACTTGTGACAGGAAGGTTTGCCCTGCATCGCCCATCCTAACATTCGGAAGCATGCTTTAGTAAGAAAGGTTTTACATAGGATGCTACTAAAGTATAAAGTTATAAATGCTGCTAGTAGACAATCCTCACTGATAAATCCAATTTAAGGGTCAACTCCTCTGTCGTGCTGTAAACTGGGTGAGATTTGGGGCAAGCAGGTAAAGCATCTCTTTAACACAAGCACAGGAATGATAATATGACTGTGGGATGTTTGTTTTCTTAATTCATGATGGGCACAAAAAGTTTAAAATGCTGTTTTATTCCTTACTTTAGTGATAAATTCGTTTTTTTGTTTGTTTGATTCTAAGCTTTATAGTGTATTATATGGAAGTTAGAAAGAAAAGAAAGAAAACTACTACCACTATCTCATACTTTTAATATCTGGGAGAAAGGCAGTGTAAAGGTTTTGGGGTTATTGGTCCAGTCTTTGTGTATTTATATTAGAGCATGTTTGGTGTCTTGAATATTCTAAAGCATCTAATTTCTGAGATGTTATCTTTACCACTCATTTCTGAATGATTGGCTTCATTCCTCTTCTCCCACTATGTGCAAAGTCTAGGGCTGTCAGAATATTTAACAGGATTTTAGACAGCAATTGTGATCTCAGTTCAGTTCGGCCTCTGGCTCTCCATGGTTCCTTTAAGGAATCCTCAGCCATCCGGCCATCCCACTGCCTCGTTTTCACGCCATTGATTTTGCAAGCTTTCCTGGACTTGGGTGTGGCTGAAGATGAAGCAGTTAGGAAAGATGGGCTGCAGGATAACACAAGCTGGGTAGTAACTGAATGCCGAGTACTCTGCATCTTCACGTCTCTCTGTGGTACAGCAGGAGGCAGGGCCTTCTCACTGGGTTCTCAGTAGCTGTGCGAAGGTTTACTTTGATTGAACTGAGAACCTTCTAGGTGATTAGTAAAGCATATTTCTCTCTCTCTCTCTCTCTCTTTCTCTCTCTCTCTCTCTCTGTGTGTGTGTGTGTGTGTGTATGTGTATTTCGAGAGATGATTATTACACAGGGCAGCAAACTAAGGTAGGAGACTCGTCTCTAGTGTGCGTGGCATCACCCAAAAGCCTCTGGAAAGCAGAAGGGAAAGCAGCAGGACACCATGTGGTGAAGTTTCTCTGTCTCTATCTCTGTCTGCCACATTCTGCCTTACCATAGGCCTAAGAGCTACAGAGCCAGGTGACTGTGGCTGAAACCTTTGAAGCAGTGGGCCAAAAGAACTCTTTTCTGCTTTAAATTGTTTTTCTCAGGTATTTTGTCACAGTAATGGAGAGCTAGCACAGTCTACTACTCTGTTATAATTTCAAATTTACTATCCCCTTTCCTCAAGATCTCATTCCAGAGCTCTGGCATGCCTTTACCCTGGCTGCCTTTGCTTCCCTTACTACATCCAGAATGAAAGCCTGAACATTTTCACCTCTTTATTATTCAGACTTGTAGACTATTTGTTCAGCCTCTTCTCTTGCCCTGGACTTTCTCTGTGTGTGTCTTAGACATTTTTCTTTCTTGTTTTTCTTCCTTCTCTTCTCACTTCCCCTCCCTTCTCCTCTCTCCTCTTCTGTTTCTCTCTTTCTCTCCTCGGCTCCCTCCCTCCTTGCTGTCCTTCCTCCCTCCTCTCCCTTCTGTCTTTTTTTTTTTTTAATGCAACTAAAGATTACATCTAGGGTCTTTGTGCTGAGCTGCATGCTTGGCCCTTTTTATTTTTCATTTTAAGACAGGGTCCTACTAAGCTGCTAAAATGTACTGTGCTTGAACTTCCTATCTTCCTGCCTCACCTCCCAGAGTGCTGAGATTACACGGGTGAGCTATCACATCTGGCTTCAGATTTTCTAAAAACTCCATGTTAATAAGAAAAGCCCAGGAACACGTAAGCCGCTTCTCCATTGCGGAAGATAATGTTACTGACCAGAACTTGATGTGGGTTCATGAACAATATAGGAATCCAAGCAGCCTAACTGATAAATTTGAAATTTTATTAGCTGAGCTCGGGACCACTTGCATATAGACACCTGTTTCAGAGCCCCACTGAGTGGTCCCGAACTGGAAAGTTACAGAGCTTTTAAAACAGAAAACCACAAAAAAGACATCCTGTTGGAAACGATTTAGCTACAGTCTTTCATTAATTTTTGGTTGACACCTGTATTCTGCTTCTTTGTTGAGCAGGTTAATTTTTCTTTTGTGGGTGCAGCTCATTCTGCTTTTCTCATGGGATTTGTACCCTGAGTAATTTTTCACTTTTCTGGGTCAAATAAAGGGTACAAGATGGCGTCAGTTATGCCAAGCTACAACAGACCTCACTAATTAAACCCTTTTAATGTGTACATTCTTAGTTTTACAATCATTTCATTTTGCATTTCATGACAGTAGAGCTGGCAGATAAGTGGTCATCTTCATACACTTGCATGATAGAACATACAACTATGTCCTTTTTCTTAAACTTGAGCCAGCCTGACTCTTAGACCCTACTTCCTTCTTTGTTAGCCATTTCCTGTGGGTGAAAAACATTATTTCTCTTATTTTCATGCTTTTCTTTCTGCACTTTCCTCACTCTGACCTCAGAAAACTTTTTCCGATGAGCTGTGTTCCAGCTCTGAGACGCGTGACTTTGTGATTCTGCCTAACATGCCCTTCAAGACAATCCCACAGCCTTTTTATATTTGTTTGGCCTTATTTTTCATGCCAGCTTTCCTGCCTCCTCTTTTCTGTAGGGCAGTCTGGTATGGATTCATGACTTCTAGCTGCCCTGGTTTATTCACTGGTTTCTCTGGGAGCTTTCTGCAAGGAGCAGATTATTTCTATTTTGTCTCTCTCCATTTGTTCACCACAGTGCCCAGAACACAGTAGGTGCTCAATGGACACTTACTAACCTCATCAACAAATTCCTCCACTGAGGAGGCAATGGACTGATTAGATTTCTCCCCTTGTAATTCCACTGGTGCGATTAAGGACTGCTTAGTACTGCACAGAAGATTTAGCTTTGAAAGTGAGTTGCTGCCAAGCAGTTTAGTTTTGAGAAGGCACAAGATGTCAGAGAAGGTGCTACCTTCACATGCTAGACCCTCCGGGTCTACACAGGTAGCAGGGAATTTAAGCCTTACGTGGGGTGTTTGATATTAGCAAATGTGCTCAGTCTAGACTGTCAGTTACAAGCAAATAAATGAGTCAAAGAAGAGTGGAAGCTAAAGTTCAGTGTTTGGGCTCACATCTTTATGTTTATTAGGAAGTCTTAAGATACTTTGACTTGTCCCCGGAGATTTAATACCTATGAGGACTCACAATCATTTTACTTATTTTAATTTCAGTGCTATTCATCTGTAAGAAGAACTAATCGCTCTTTTACCTGTGCTCCTGTTACATTTTTGAGCTTTTTATTATTTGAAGCTATTTCAGACACACAACCAGAAGGAATGATAAACTTCTGATACTAATGGAAATATCTGATGTAACTGTCCCTGTCTCATCTCCCCAACTTTGCCTAGAGTTCACTCTGCCAGATTTAGTACTTATGATTCTTGTGAGGAGTTTACATTAATACTGCATGCAGAAGCACCCATGAAATTAAATGTGGTGTCTTTTGCAATTTTTACACACTACACCTAAGAACACAGTAGTTATTCTTTTGCAATGTTACTTTTCTGAGATATAGGTAAGTCAATACACATAGTTCTAGATAATTCATTGCTCTATTCTTTCCCTCTATGGATGTCTACACTGATTTATCCATTATTCTACTGGTGTATATTCAGATGATTTTCTTCTTTTCCTATAAAGCAAAGCATTGGTCCTGACGCACATGATTTCCCACGCAAGGTGAGGAACACCTCTGGGTGTGCAACTAGAGTGGAGATGCTAGGCCCCGGGGCGCCCCCTTGCCACCTTTGCTGTGCTGTTAACAATGAGAATCTTCCACTTTACCTCCTTTAGCACTCTGTGACATTATCTGTTGCTCCACAATTTTGCCAGCATTTGGTATTTCCAGTTTAGCAGGTGGGAGGTGATATTTCCTCATGGTTTTGATTTGCATTTATCTGATTTCTAGTAAGATTGAATATCTTTCATTTTGAGAGTGTGAATTTCCTCCTTATTATAGTTTTCTCATTTTTATTGTTATTAAGTATGAAATGTGAAGTATATTTTTGACTTGTAAATCCTTTAAATTTTATGTATAAGAAATATCTTCTCTTCCTCCATGCATTTATATAGGATTTTTCATGCTTCCCTAGCAATGCAGTTAGCTCATTGTGTAGTGTTAATGTTTTTGTATCTCTTTTTCTTCTTGCATTAGGAGTAAGAAGGGAAATGTACTTCATTTTTATTTCCTCAATTCCTGACAGATAGATGACTTCTAAAGGATTGCTTGAATTAATTCGAGGGTCACTAAATTTAGTGTAGAAGCTATTGTAAATTTCAGTTTTTTACTTAAAGTTTTTCAACATGAAAGCATGTCCGTAATCCTTAAGTCATGTATGTGTCTACACATTCACATACACATGTGTGTGCCTTGTGTGTATATTTACTAAGAGGACATTTTTGCAGCTAGGTCAGGTTAAGCTCTTTTACAAATGTTTAAAATTGAACTTCCTTTTGTTTCTGTTCAAAGACTTTTGTAGACACTGCTAAGGTCAGGATAGTTCAAAATATTCAGATGGGATTGAAATAACAATGGCATTACTATTTCTGGTCCAAATCCATAAGGGAAGCTGAGAGGAAGGAGGGAATAATTGGTATGGCACATTGCCCTTTTTGCAGCTCATCAATATTAGTGACTGACACAGGCAAGCATTTGTCAATAAGATCTGTGGACTGACACTAACCCAGCTATAACTACTGTTTTCTTGACATCGGCTAGTTTGACACGTGGCACTGGATTTGTTGTGCAGCTGGTACATTGTACTTGAATGTGCTGCAAGATCAGTAGCATTATTAATTCAGTTCCTTACAGTCATCACCATATAATTCCTTTGACATCAACAGTTATCAACCAATGTCTCTTGTTTCATACTGCAGTAGTTATGTCTTTGGATGTTGCTGTTTGTGATCGTAGTAGATAACAGATGTTAAATTAGCTATGGACTCCACTTGCTCAGCTTTGTAATTGCTCCAGGAAAAGTTGACTCACTGGAATTTTTAATTACGAGAAATAATTTAAGTGAATTATAGGTAGGAGTGAGCATTATGAACTTGAAGTGATTTCTGTTTAAGCTGTGATGTTTTAAGAAAAATGTGATTATAAGTTAAATTAAGAATTATAAATAGAAAGAACTTGGGAATATAAAAATATATCATGTTTAAATGATTTGATCTTGAATTAGGTTTCAAAATGTAATTTTAACTTCTTGATGTATTCATTATGCATTGTGGTTACAAGATAGATTTCCAGGTTTTCCCTTTGTCTGTCCTTGAATTTCTCTCTTTCTCTCCCTCTGACTCTTCCTTTTCTCTTTCCTAATCTAATGCTTAGGACTCTACTGATGAAGTTTCATTATTGCTTTTTGTTTTCCAGTGAAAAATCCCTTTTGGTGTCCCTTAATATTAAGAACTATGCACAGTAATAGCTGTACCGACATGGTGCAAAGTTGGATTTACTGTGGGGTGTACAAACCTATGATGATGGAATAATAAATAGGCAATGAGCATCCCTGTAGCTTCTATGCAGAGCATTGCTTTGTGATCAGAGTCACATTACCTAGATGTAAGTGAAATAAGACAGGGAGAGCAGGTTTATCTAATCCACCATGAACGCATTCCAGAGTGACTGATTACTTTTCAAGACCTTCAAGCAGGTAGATAAGGGTACATGTGCAAAAGCTGGGAACCTTTTCCTATTTGGATTAATAAGGAGAGAAAAGCGCTCTTTACTTTGTAAATTCAGGCCTTTCTTTCCCTTCTTCTTGAATTTTGCAAATAGAGGAGATTAGTGTATTTTCACAGCTTTTGAGCTTGCTCCCCTGGGGTAACCAGCTTTAACTGTGCCCCATTGTATCTTGGTTATTGTAAAGATCTTTTTATCTCAGAGTCCAAGAACAGCTGTGTAGCGAAAAAAAGCTCCCAAAATGTAGGCTTCGTAAACTTCTGTGACATTTTCTCTGCTTCATTTATTTTCTACTTACAAGTCACACATGTAAGACTTGGAGTGATTTTTTGAGTGTCAACTTGAAAGAGTTACTCTAGAAACGTCAGCCAGATTTTATAGTAAACACACACTCATAAGGTTCAATGGCGTAGACAGAGCTGATTTCAAATCCACTGCGTTTATCCTGCAGATGGTTGTTTTTACTAGGTATTGCTTTTTGCTTTCATGGGACACTTTTCATCTACCATAGATAGCTAAGGCACATGGCCAGGCAGGTGCCACTTACGTATCAACTCCTGGCACCAGTCCAGTGTCACCTTGGAGAGGAATGTCTTTAAGAAACAAAAAATGCATTGCAGTGAGTAAGAAAGCAGTGAGCAGGGACAGAAAGACGAATATGAGTACTAGAGCTATCATTTGCTTGGTGCATGACATTGGGAGAGGTGATTTTAACCATTTTTAAATGCCATAGTTTCCATGTACTAACCAGCATGCCTGGAATTTCAGAACGCTTGGAGGCTGACTCAGGAGGATCACAAGTCTGGGAAATTTAGTGATTTAGTGAGACTCTCTTTCGAAGTAAATAAACAAATAACTAAGGTCTGGAGAGGCGGCTTCAGTGGGAAGCCTTGGGTTCAATTCCTGGAAGCCTCTTTCAATTAGGAGCTGACCTTTGGTGTGGAGTTTTCAGCCTTGCACTTCTGTATGCTTCTCATTTTGCAAGTGAGGAAGCATGTAAGGCTGAGGAGTTCTCGATAGCACAGAATGGAACTGGCATGTTCTTTTCTTTTTTAAAAGCTTTTTAAAAATTAGTTCATGTTTACAGTACATAATGATTATGTTCGCAGTGGAGAGTTAACATGTTAATTCTTTTACATCTCTTCCCCTCCCCCCATACCTTGATCTTCTTCCCATTTGCGAAAGATCTATCCCCCTCTTTCCCATTATCTGTCTTTTAGCTTGCTCTTTGTTTTAGCGCTTACATTAATTATACTGCTTAGTGAAGATAGGCTGGAAATGTATCTCAGTATAAAGGCCATGCATTCAATCCCTAGTTATCTCCCCCAGTTTCCTGCTTATTAAATAAGGACGGTAATAGTATCTATGTTGTAGAGGTTCTAGGACTCCATGAGAAAACACTTAATAAATATTTTACATACAGTAAACACTACCTACATACCAGCTTCTAACTTGCTGTTCATCACAATATGGTAGCACGTCATCATCTTTGCTTGTGTCTAAATCCTATGGGAGATATTGGAGACAGCAAGTTTCTCAGTGACATAGTTAGGACGCAGGAAAACAAAAGAAGCAATGAGACAGAAGGGTCAAGGCGAGCAGTGTGAGGTCAAGCAGTGATGTCCAGTTCTGTGAGTCCAGCTACAGTGCTGTGCGAGGTCTTCAACTTGCCAAATGCAGATCTGTTCCTTCGAAAATTTCCTGTGCCAGGAGGAGCTGCGTGCCGGGATGATCCTCACACAAGCGTCTCTTCCTGCTCATTTTCTTATTTATGCCCCCAGAGTTCTAGCTTTATCTCAAGGGTTTTATTTTTTTCCCCATAGCAGTTTTATCAGTTTATAAAACCTCACCTTGCTTTATTTTAATGCCTCTAATTCAAAACATCTGTTTTCACTTGTGAATTATGAAGGAGAAAATTTTAGGCTGATTCCAGACCCTCTGCATTCTCTACTGTGCATGCAAGACCAACCTGAATCTTCCCAGCTCAGATCCATGAAGCTCAATCTTAGAAAAATTGAACAATTGCTTCTTTTCTTTGAATACTCCCTATGTTTTGACCTTCATCCCCTCTCATTTACCAATTTTGCATATTTGTTCATTTGTTCTCCATCCATACGCACTTACTGGCTAGGTGATATCATTTATTTTCAAGGCTGGAAACGCTCCCAAGTGTCTTGGTGAGCCCTGCATTTACATCTCAGACCTCACATTTGACCTCTGGACTCAGAGCCAGCTCCGTAGTCAGCACGTCACCCAGATGTCTAAACAATCTCTCCAAACCAACCTGTCCAAAATTGAGTCCTTGTGCTTTCTCTTCTTACCCCACTAACTCACGAGTCTGTGTAGGTTTCATTGTCGCCTTGTACTTGACTTCTTGGGCTCTGCCATTTCTACATGGAACCCTGGCTCACAGGGGTGGCATGACATACAGCAACCAGGGTGGGGGTGCTGGATGTGTTTATTGCTACTGAGGAGTGAGAGAATGTTATGATTTTGCTACAAATATCCCAGCAGTTTTCCATCCTTTTGCTTTCCCCCCATCCCTGGAGTATGTGTGTCAGCCACTCCATCCCTGCTCCTCTATGGGCCAGATGTTCCCTGTTCATGGATGTTGGCTTTCCCTGCTGCCTCTTCCTGGAGGATTCCTACCTAGACACTTGCATGCTTTATTTCCTCACTGTTTCAAGCTACTTCTTAAAAGCTGTCTTCCAGAAGAACTTCTCTGCTCAATCTGTTTTAATCTATTTATCTCTCACCTCCTTTGTCGGGCATGTCCTTCCTAATCTTCCATATGCCCTTGGTCTCCCAGCAACATTACCTCTAAAATGTAAAAGAACCTTTTTATTGTCCATCTCCCTCTTGAGTAGACATGTTACGAAACTAGGGTTTTTGTGTGTCTGCTTCACTGTGCGTCTCCAGGCTCTAGACCAGCACCTGGCCCCTCATAAGTGCTGAGTCAGCATGGAGCAGAGATGAGTGAATGAACATAATTGTGAAGACAGGAGTAAGGAGTGATCCCTGGAGGTCAATGTTCATATGCTAAAACTCAAAGCAACTTGCAGCTTTGAGAACAAAGGGACAAGAGGTATTACAAAAATCTGCCCTGAGTACATAGACTGCAGAAAAGAAGAGCTTTCAAATGTATGTAGCGTGTCTTGGTTACTTTTCTTTCATTGCTGAGACAAAATACCCAACACCGAAAATTAATGAAGGGAAGGTTTATTTAGCTCACAGTTTGTGGAGGTTTCAGTCCATACCCAGTTGGCTGCAAGGAAGGGTGGTATGGCAGAGGGGCAGCACTTCATGGCAAGGGAGATAGCAAAAGCAACGAGCAAAAAGGGGAGGAGAGAAAGACCAAGCGTCTGTCCTACATTGTATGTGGGCTACTGCTCCCTAGGGTGGGTGTAGCATCACCCATAATCCCAACATTGGACCATGAATCCATCACAAACTCTAGAAACCTGCCCCCCACGAGTGACTGAGGCTTTGGGGGACATCCAGACACAAACCATAATACAGCATAAAGACGATATAGCTCATTTATTAACAAGAATGAAGACATTCTAATATCTAAATGACTAAACCTAGGAGGGTGGTTTCAGAAAGTGAAAATGTTTTTAAGACATGTTATTTGATGAGAGGGAGAAAATATGAAGAAAAAAATAAAAGTGAATGAAAGTGAATCTAATGAAAGAGGTGAAGACATTTCAGATAAACGAAGATACCTTTGAAAGCTCTTGGTGACCATCTGCCCTCAAATATGTGTGTGGCAATAAGAAAAAGAGAACCCAAGCCCTGGCCCCCCTGGGTGCATTTATGATGTGAACGTTACTTTGTCTACATAAAAATAAAAATAGGTTCAGGCTGGATGATGTCACTTTTTGAACTGATAAAGAAAAGTATTAAAAACTATAATGTATTTTCAGATGCTTATAGGAAAATACCTTTTTAAGATTCGTTTCCTACAGGAGTTTCTTGCTCTGCCAGAAAACCTTGCTGACATGCAGGGAGGATGGCTGGCTGGGCCTGGCCTGGCTGCTGGTCCCTCAGCCTACTGAGCAGAGTGGCTCCCTGCCCAGTCCAGAATGGCCCATGGTGCTATTTCCTTTCAGCTTTTGTTCTAAGAGAAAATGTATATGTGTCTATGCTAATGAAATGTTCACACTTCACACATTTGATTTCAGCGAGTGGTTTTTGAGCTGAGGTGAAATCATTTGTGTTTTCTAAGGAAAAGAAGGAAACTTCTCCTAGGTCTTTAAGGGATCAAACTTCTCAAATATGTCAAAAGTCAAATGTCTGAGTGTCTGGCAGGAAGACATGCAGTTCTGAACTCAGTTGCCAATCCAAGGGACAGGGCAAGGGAGCGCTTCTACCCTTCTTTGCTCCCTGAATGTCCCCTCTCAAATGCACATTGAGATTTAACTGCTGTTAGAACAGTGTTGAGAGATGGCGCCTTGGTTACGAGGTCCCTGGTCACAGGCGGATGGACATATAGTGGTGGGATTGGGCTCCCGGGGACTGGGATTCTGCTGACAGCAGAGAAGTACAGCATGGAGTCTGGGCCTTGCATATGTGTGCTTGACTTCTCACCACGTTAGGGTCCAGGACGAAGACTTTGCCCTTGGTCTTCGTCTTCCTGTCCTTCAGACCGGACCACAAGCTATGCAGGTGACTATTTATAACATGCACAGTCTGTGGTCGCAATGGGAGGCAGACAGACATTGAAGATCTGTGGTCGGTGAGATGGTCTTGAACCCAGGGTTGACAGGAGTCAGAGAGCGTGGTGGACTGCAGGGACGTCATTACTGGACCTTGTCCATGGAGGAAAATGCCTTGCATGCTACTGCTCTCACCAATTTTATTTTTTAATGATAGGGACATCAAAGAATGCCTCCCGAAGCGCATCTTTCTCTCAGATATTAGCGCAGACTGGCTTCTTAACCTTGTTAGGCATTGTCTTCCATTTTCTGTTGAGTTCAGGAGAACTTAAAAAGCTATAAAAAGTCAGTCCGTGTTCTTGACTCGCATAAGTAACATGGATTGCAGCGGATGTGCCGGGTCATTCACTGAAGTATGAGGAAAATTATTAATCTGTTTTAGTCTTACTTTACACACTTGTACTTAGGTGCGTATTTTACATCATTCATGCAAAAGTAAATGTGCTTCATAATAAACAACAAATAAAACAAATATTCATATAGTAGAAATATATACTCACATTATGTTACCGATGTACACATATTCCACAAACTTTGGAGTCCACTTCCTTCATGTCCACTGCCCGTGGACACCCCTACTTCAATTTAAATGACCCCATACACTCACACTCCAAGCTCAGGCCCTTTTAGTAAGTTTCTGGTCAACACTCAGGCACTTTCTGGGTCCTCAGGACAGTAGAGGACCCTGATTCATTGTGAGGGATTTTTTCCAGTTTTTGATAAGCATATTCATTCTTATATGAGTGAAAATTCAATAATACCTAAAATTTTTTTATATTAAAAGACTTTTCCCCAAGCTAAACTTTTTTTCATGCCAATAACAAAGAAGTTAAACTTTGCTTAGTGAAATTTGGGAGCAGGAGAGGCAGTACACATTTTAGACATAAATTTATGGTGGGTTTTAAAGAAAAACAATGTATTCTCACAATGAGGGTACAAATTGAACATATTTCTTTTCAAAGAAACTCTTTTTCTGTATGAGCTTTAGTTTAATAAGTTGACACAAGATTCAGAAGATGTGGATTTACAGAGATTCTCTATGTAAGTAGTTGAGTTACATTACTTTAATTATTAAAAAGTCCAACCGTAGCAATAAGATCTCCACAAGGCCAAAAGACCTATTCTCAGGATATCAACACCACTGAGAATCACCTCAGCGAAGCTTGACTTTTGGGTCACCTGACATTTTATATTACTTAATTAGTTTACATTCCCAGGCCATAGGATAATCTTACTTCTAGCGCTTTCTCTTTGAGTGGAATGCTGAATGAGATGAACACATATTTCTGTTTTGAGCGTGACAGATTTGCTTCAGGGCCTAGGTTTGAGGACAGCCCTATTTCCATTGTATATCACATACGTCATAGCCCTCACTCTGTGACTGTCCCTCTTACAGAAAGCACATAAGCTCAAAGCAAAATAAAACAAAACAAAAAGAGAACAAAACACTATGTCCCTAACAGGAGACATAGCTGAAGGACGAGGCTATCAGAAGCCAGCCCAAGCATTGAGTTTATTGATTAAGGTAAAATGTGTACTGAATGTATGTGAGTGTGTTTCTAAAGTGTGCAGTTCAAATTGCTGCCAGGCTTGAATGGTGGTGACAAATCTAGGCCATCAGCATATTCCCCGAATGAACTTGGACTTGGCTCAGGGTTTCTGTCTAGGTCCCTGAACTGGAGCTGCTCACGACAGACATCCACGCCAGCACAATCCGTGTTCTTCGTCAGCTTTGCCAGCAGAACACTCCCCCACTTTTTTACGGTGCTGGGGACAGAAGCTAGGTCCTTGCAGCCGACCTGTATCCCTAACCCTTGTTTAGTTTTTGAGTCAGTCCCTTACCTGAGTGGCCCAGGCTGCACGTGGACCTGCAGTCCTCCTTCCTCAGCTTCCCAGGGTGCTGGAATCGCAGATGTGTGCCCCCCCTGCCCAGCTGCACTCCCCATTTTAAGCAAACTTGTCCTTAACTTGGAAGCATCATTTTAAGAGGAATTAAAATAAGTTGAATGACTCACTAATTTTTGTTAGTACATATTGCAATACATAATGCTTATATTCCCTGAGGGGAATTCATACACGTCCATAACACATTTGAATTCCTTTTTGTGGTCCTCTTTCCCTTCCATCTCTTGCTCCTCTTCCTCAGAAAGATCTCTCTCCCTGCTTCCTGTTATCTCTCCTTTGTTTTGCTCTTTATGTATATCTGGGTTCTTCATGTAGGAGAAACCACGTGATACTTAAGCTTGTGTATCTGATTTCTGTCATTTAACATCATGGTCTCAAAGTGCCTCCATTTTCCAACACATGACTTTTATGCTTTTTTATGGCAGAGCAGTACTCCCTCGTGCATAGTGACACCTTTAAAATATTTCCTCATTCTTTATTTCTTGTTATTTACCATTACATATGTAGAAACATAAGCAACAGTTCTCAGTCTTTGTCTCTCTGCTGTTAGAGTAAATCAGAGGCTTGTGAGGTTTAAATCATTTGCCTGACACCTCCATTGGTGATACCCCCGACTCTGACAGCAGAAAATGCTCAGAGGAGTGTCAGTGCAGTGACTATTTCACAGCCATGTTTTAGATATAAAGAGTTACACACTGTAATGCTGAAGATTCCAATTCTCTGTTAGAATAATCTAGACGTAAAAATTACCCAGTCCACTGGGAAGACAGCCCTACCTCCACAACCAGGCAGCATCCTGTCAACTTTATTCCCAGTTTCCTGGTTTGATTCACTTTGCTTTTACTTGGAGCGACTGCCTTTGGCTGTTAGACATGAATCCTTCTCCCTCCTCGACAACCATTTGGACGCTTGATCTCAGCTTGTGGCTGGCTGCAAAGAGCCGGGGCCCCTGTGCTCTGCACAGAGCGAGCTAGTATTCACAGATGAAGAGGATGCTCATGCACGTGTGAGCGACGGTGAGACGGTCACTCCGCACCCCCGACAGGACACTGCACTTCTGGGGCACATTATTTTAAAGTTCTCAAACAGTGTTGAAGTTTCAAACCAGGTACTGGTGGATAAACCTGTGATTCTGCTAAACAAGAATTAGAATCTCGCTTACTGGCAGTTAATTAATGTATGGGAGCAACACACTTTGCTAAAGATTAAAGCAACTGTACAGAATAAAATAAAACACTAGTCCACTCCTTTTTTCATGTTTTTGTAGGAGAAATATTGTAGAATGTGGCTTCTCGACTTTGGCGCTAGTGACATTCCGGGCTAGAGAATGTTGGGGGCTATTGTGTGCATCTCTATTCTCTACCCCCTGGATGCCAGGAACATACATCTCCCCCTTTTTTGTGAGCCCAAAATGTCCCATATATTGCCAAATGAATCTGAGAGGACAAAGTCATCAGAAATTTGAGGCATTTCTGTAGTGGAAATCTGGTTTGTTGAGTGAAAGATGAACCACTGTGAATTGTACGTGTATTTTCTATACATGTATTGTCACAAACTCGGATTTTGTTCCTGAGAACACATTCTATTCATAATATTATGAAACTGATTTAATCTTTTGGTTTTAAGGAATTTATTAAATGTGGAAAACTAGCTGGGGATTTAGCTCAGTGGCGTAAGTGCCTGCCTGGCAAATGCAAGGTTGTGAGTTTGATCCCCGGTACCAAAAAAAACAGTGGAAAACTAAAATCTCTATTACTTTTCAGGATGAAATTCATTAGCTGAGACCTCTAAAATCTATTCACAGATGTTTGAATTGAACGCTATCTTCTTTGCCTGCTTAATATTTGTGGGATTGTTGTTTACCACAATTAGTTCAGCAATTTCATACACGACGAAATGATGGAGTGGGGAAACTTCACTCAAGGAATCTGACCTGGAGGCCCTCTACACTAGCCTTGTCTAAGAGATCGGAGGAAGGATGGATTTTCAAGAAGTCATGAAAAAACCGAGTTCCAAATAAATGATGACATTCCTGCCACTGAAATCTGACCACCTGTCCTGCAGTGGGCATCGAGGAATGGAGTGATTGTTCATGTTTGAGACCAGGTCTGAAAGCTCAACCACTTCTGCTAGGATGGACTCCCAGGATGGGCTCCCAGGATGGACTCCCAGGATGGGCTCCCAGGATGGGCTCCTAGGATGGACTCCTAGGATGGACTCTTAGGATGGACTCCCAGGACGGACTCCTAGGATGGACTCCCAGGATGGGCTCCCAGGACGGACTCCTAGGATGGATTCCCAGGATGGACTCCTAGGATG
>PVJX010019256.1:0-35166 GCA_004027295.1 Dolichotis patagonum | reverse complement strand
TGTGCGGGGCTGCGGGGCGGGTCCTGGGCCTCTGCTCCCTGCCCCACAGCTGCCGGAGAGCCGAGCCTGGGCCTCTGCCCCGCACCCTCTGCTCCCTGGGAAACTCCTGCTCTTTCCCTCTAGCGTGGTCTCTTCTAAAACTCAGCTTCGTATCTTCCTGAAAGAGTTAAAGGCATCATGTTTCAGAGATGCGAGCGTCCGTGTTTACAGCAGCACAGTGCACAGCAGCTACAACTTGGGGGCTGAGAGCATGCCCACGAAACGGATGAGGGGGTAAAGATGTATTACGCACCGTGGAGTACTACACTGCCGTAAAGAAGAGTGAATGCGAGTCCTCGGTAGGAAAATGGACGAACCGCGAGGCCACAGTGTGAAGTGAGGTAAGTCAGACACGTAAGCTTAACACCGCATGGTTTCTCTCCTGTGAGAGCCCCAGAGTATAATACAGAGCAAAACGAAGGGCAGGTAACAGGAAGTAGGGAGACAGATCCTCCGCAGACAGGAAGGGGTCCGGAGACAGCGGGGAGGAGGTGCGAGGTGTTATGGGAGTGGACCAACTCCCTACGAGGAGCAAGATTAACGCACTGCAAGCAAGCGCCAATGCAAATTAAAAAATAAAATATGCAGTCCCCTCCAAAATAAAGTTCAGCCTTATTAGTACGACAAGGTGATGCACGCTTATAATCTCAGCACTCCGGGAGGCTGAGACAGAGAGATCACAAATCTGAGCGCGGCCTGTGTAACTTAGTGAGACCCCGCCTCAGAGCAAGGCGAAAGTCACCGAGGGCCCTGGGTCCTGCACCTGGTACCGAAACCATATCCAAAAGGACTGTCAGGGACAAAGTGAAAATTTCAGGGTGGACACCAGCTTGGAGGCTTCACGCCCTGCCAGCGTCGCCTGCACTGTGACCTCGCCCCCCACCCCGCCCCGTGAACTCGGCCCTCCCACCTGCATGCCTGGATGCGCTTCCACACGCGACCACCAGGTGGCAGCAGACACTCAGCCGCAGCGCTCGGGCGCTGGCCGTCCCGGCCGCCGGCAGGGGGCACTGCTGTCCTAAGAGATGTGCGGCCAGGGGTGCATGTGGGCCCGGGCCAAGGAAAGGAGGTCCGGCTCCCGAGAGGGGAGGGCTCTCGGCCCCTGCGCTCCCCCGCGGATGGTGCGGGCTTAACCCTGCTTTGGAGGGTGTAAGGTGCCCCCAAGTGCAGGAGGGCGACTGCTGGGGGTCTCGGGAGACCCCGGGCTCTGTCCTCACAGTCCCTGGGTGGGGTCCGAGCTACACCACTTTTGCGTGTCGCTCCTGCTGTCTCCTGTTGTTGAAAGAACCCCGTAAAAACGTGGCTGGCCTCTCGGCTCCGGGCTCGGGCAGGCGCTCCTGGCCGCCCAAGGCCTCGGTCAGTGCCCAGCACACAGCAGGTGCTCAGCTAAGGGCAGGGCGGGCGGGACCTGGTGCACCCCGGGCACCCGGGCCCTCTCCACTCTGTGCGGGGCGGCGGGGCGGGTCCCTGGGCCTCTGCCCCGCGCTCCCTTGGAAAATCCTGCTCTTTCTGTCTAGCGTGGTCTCTTCTAAAACTCAGCTTTATTAGCAGGCAGTGGTGGTACATCCCTGAAATCCCAGCATTCTGGGAGGCTGAGGCAGGAGGATCGCAAATTCAGGATGCAGACAGCACAGGTCATGTAACAATTTAGTGAAACACTGTCTCAAAACAAACAAACAGAAAAAAAAGGCTGGGGCTGCCTGCCACCCAGTGCCACAGGAACTGCCTCAGCTTCATCTGGGTGGCTGTCACACGCAGTTAAATGCACCTTTTGTAAGTGTAGCGTTCATGAGTTCTGAGAAACATTTCCATCCTGGCAATGCTGGCAGCAAGACAGCTATTTCACCCCACAGTCCTGGCGCCCCTTTCCAGCCAAGCTCAGTGTAAATAGTCTCCCCGGGGTGGGGCTCTGGCCCCAGCGTGGTGTGGGGTGTGGTGAGGGCGCAGGGGTTCGGGGTCACCGCCTTCGGGACGGGGAGGGGGCTGTCTCTGGCAGTAGAGGGGCCGGAACCCTGGCTCTTGCACTGGCAGGCGCCCCTCACCCGTCCTGCCCTGCCTGTCCCCTGCCCCCACCACGTCCTTCCAAGGGTGGCCCAGGATCCAAGGTCTTGGTGGTCCTGGGCGCCCGCCAGGGAGCCAGGCTCCGGCTGCACCCACAGCGCTGAGTCAGCACCGCAGTGTGGGGCAGAGCGCAGGCCTCAGCCACCTCTCCCATGGTGGCCATGGCTGGGGGGGCCTGGTCCCCTCCCCTGCTTGGCCTGAGCTGCAGGGGTGGGGTGGAGCCTGGTCCCCCCCTTCAGGGCCTCTCCCTGCAGCCCAAGATGAATTCACAGCTGGCACCAGGATGTGGCGGGAGTTTTGGGGTGAGGGTGGGGCAGGGCTGGGAGGCCTGGGCAGGGGTACCTGGAGTTTGAGGGTCTAGGTCTGCATCTCCTGTGTCCCACCTAAAGACACATATTTGCATATCATTTGAATGTCATTTGCATTTTTCCCTGCCTCCAAGTGAGGAATGGAAGGAGCAGGGCCACATGGTGCCTGGGCTTCCACTGTCTCACCTGAAGAGAGACACTCGCATTCCATTTGCATCTCATTTACATCTTATTTTCATACAGTTTGCATGTTTGTGCCTCTAAGTAAGTGAAAGGAGCAGGGCCTGCCAGTGCCTGGCTTCTTTCTGCTGGTGTCTGGGAGCCAGGCCTACCTGTCTGCTCCTGGGTCCTCTGGAGGAGGCCAGGGCTGAGCAGGCACTGACTATGTGGCGACTCCCCAGTATGTCCAGGGCCCCTAGAAAGTCAGCATCAACCATGCTCCAGCCCTCAGCTTGGCCCCTGGCCAAATGTGGAGCACGGGGCTGCAGCCAGGGCACTGGGGACCCCATGTGGGTCCCTGACTTGACACCCACATCCCTGCCCCGTGCTCCGCCTTGCTGGTGTCCTAGCCTGTGTCCCCTGGGTTCTGCCACCTCTCGCCCGTGTGCCTGCCCTGGTCCCGGGCTGTGTGTGTCCCGGCCTTCTGGCCATCGGAACCGGCCATGGAGGACCCTAGATAAGCACCTGGTTCTCTGGCCTCGGTTTCCCTTTTCTGTGAAGGGGAGCACCGTTCTGGGCTCTTGGGGCAGGCGACCTGGGGAGGGAGGTATGAGGAGCAGGGGCTGCGGGAGGGTGGGGCCCAGGGCGAGGGGTTCCCGGTTCTCTGGGAGGTGACAGGTGCGACTGCAGCGGAGTCAGGGGTCTGGCTTTGGACCAACTCGATCCCAGCTGGTAGCAGCCATTGCCCTCACCTGCCTCAGTTTACCATTTTGTCAGGCTCCATGAACTAGAATTTCCTGGGTCCCAGTGGGCCTGGAGGGTCTCTGTCTCATGCTGGGTGTGTGGGTGGGTGTCCCTCTGGGTTTTACACCCCCAGAGTTCCACTTGAGCGCAGGTCAGGTGCATGCCCAGCAGCCCCTGCCCGAGGGTCTCCGAGCCACCTGGGGGCGCAGAACCCTCTAGCCCGCCCGCTGTGTTCCCGCCGCCCTGCTCCACACCTGTGGCACACTCAGCTCTGCACTCGCCCGGGCAGGCCTGGACCTGCGGCGTGAGCTCACATGTTTACAGTGCAGGGGCTCTGGTGGCCCTGGCACTCCCCGGGTGGTGGAGCTGGACCCCAGGGACCCCTGGTTCCCGCTCTGTGGAGGCCCCATCTCAGCCAGGCTGGTGGCCCCCAGGGTGCCCTCGGGCAGCCGAACCCCTTCCTCTCTCAAGCCCTGAGCTTCTGCGTCCCCCCGTGTGCTGCCCTGCTCCATGTGTGTATGTGTGTGTGTGTGTGTGCACGCACCTGCGCCCCACATGCCCAGGTCTCTGCACAGGCCATCCCAGCCTCCAGCTCGCATTGAGGGACCCAGTGACAGAGGCTGCGGTGGCTGTGGTGGCCTGCTGTGCGCATGGCCCAGGGTCTTTGGAGGTCTGGGGTCCACTCTCCCCTTGGGTCACAGCCTGAGCCCTGCACCACCGTCCTGCCTGGGGCCCGGGGCTGGACGGTCTCCATCGTGGCCTGGAGCCGCCTGGCCGCCCGGCAGAGAGGGCTCTGAGCTCCCGGCACGGAGCAAGGGGCTCCTGACACTGGGGGGGGGGCGAGTCCCGAGTCCCCTGGTGTCCCGGGTGGGGTGGGGTGGAGACCTTCCCCAGTGGCCTGAGCTGGGCCAGGGTGGCCTGCCTGGGAGTCGGGGTGCGCGGCGGTGCCTTTGCAGGCTCCTCAGCCCTGCCCAGCGTGGTTTCCCAGAGCCAGCAGAAAGGGAGCGGGCGGAGGCCGGCAAGTCCCGATCCGCCGGGCTCGGCGAGTCCCAGCCGGCCCTGCCCTGGGGCCGGGAGCGGGAAGGAGCCCCACACCCCTAATCCTCCCGTCCCTTCCCACCCACTCGTCCACCTGGGGCCCAAACAAGGCCAGTGCCAGCCCTCCCGTCCCGCCCTGGCAACCGAGGCACAGCAGGAGACTTGCGTCCCGCCAACGCCAGGCCTGCGGACTTGGCCCCGGGAAGCTGCTTTGGGTGGGGCAGGGGGTGAGGGGCCCAGGGGCTGGAGTCCCTCCTGGCTCAGCCCCGGGAGCTGCTCTGCTCGGGGAGGCCAGGCTGTGGTCTAGCACCCTGGATTGCAGGGAGGCCAGAACGATGGACGGGGTCACCAACGCCGGCTTTCGAGGGGCCCGGCCTGGGCAGGGGGCCCGGTGCATGCTGTGCGCGGAGCAGGCTGGGGTGGCTCCTGGGGGAGGTGACCGGGTCCCCCACATCATGGCCTGGCCACACGGTGTGAGGGATCTGCCAGCCCGCAGCCACTTTCTGGGGCTACCTCGCCTGCAGGCGCCCGGGGCAGGGGCCACCGTCCTCAGCTCTGCAGAGCAGGACACTGGCGGGGGAGGCGTGAGCCCGGGGCCCGGTGTGCTGGTCTGTGGGGCTCCTCAGATTATGACTTTGGGGAGACCGGGCCTGGCTCCCTGAGTCCCGGTCCGCTGGGTGCTGCCTGACTCTCGGCCCCCTCGCCTGTCCCCGTGCCAGCTCAGTGTGGTGGCCGGGAAGGGTGGGGTGGGGACAGAGCTCTGCTGAGGCTGCAGCTTCCCTGCCCACGGCTGAGTCAGCTCGGCTTTCTCAGGCCCGGCCTGGTCCTGTCCCGGCAGGCCTGCATTCTCCAGTGGGGCTTGGCGGCCAGGTGTGGGGCACCCGGCCCACCCTGCCTCCGGGCCACCGGCCAGCTCAGCCGGGCGGGGTGTGGGAACCACCTGCCTGCGGCCCCAGCTGAGGTGGGGGCAGCGCCCATAGGGCCAAAGCAGCAGAGCGCCCCTTCCTCACCCCTGCCCACGGCCCCCTGTGGCCTCTGACCCTGGAGGCTCCAGGCAGCACCTGTGTGAGTGGTCCAGAGTGGTGCTGGTGGCCCTGCCAAGGCCAGGGCAGCAGATGGGCAGCAGGGTGCCTTCTGTTTGCTGCCGTGGTCTTTTTCTTTTTGTGAGGTGGTCTCACCATGTAGCCCAGGCTGGCCTTGAACTGGTGACAACCCTCCTGCATCAGCCTCCCGAGGGCTGGGTCACATGTGCATCACCACACCTTGGGTGCCTCCTGTTTAAGGGACCCCTTTGTCCTTGCCAGCCTGCAGCTCTGGGTGCCATGAGGGGTCCTGGGGCCAAGATTCTGGGTCAGCTTCGCTCCTATGGGAGGCTGTAGCCAGTGCACCCCCTCCCCGCCTGTTCTCTGCCTGGAGCCAGGCCGTCTACACTGACATTTGGGCCCCTGCCGGATCCTCGAGGTGTCTGAGGAAACGTGGCCGGCTCTCCCTGCTCTTGGGCAGTGAGATTCTTCCCACAGTCTATTTCCTGTCTCTGGGTCTCATTTTTTTTCTCCTGTAAGATGGGGACAGGACCCCTTTCACCCTACTGGATATCACTGGATTCTTGGCGGGTGGGACCTGAATTTTTGTTTGTCTCTTTTTTGAGACAGGGTCTCACTGGGTGGTACGGGCCTGAACTTGCAGCAACCCTCCCGCCTCAGTCTCCCCAGTGCTGGGATGACAGGTGGGTGCCACCAGGCCTGGTGGGATGGGACCTCGGACTGTGGGATTCTCGGGGTTGGCTGTGCCGGGACCTCTTCCTGACTGTAGGACCTGCACCCCCGCCCAGCCTGCTGGTTCCTCTGGGTCAGGCCAGGCTTCTGGCTGGGGGACGGGGAAGCTGGAGTGGGGTTTTGGGGTCCCCCAGGTTTTCCTCGAGGCTGGCTGCAGAAGCCCACACCGCCCTGCCCCTGTGTAGGCCTCCCCGACACCTGGTTCTCCGACGCCCTTATGCAGCAGACAGGGCGGGCAGCCCTGGGAACCTGTGTCAGGCATTGGGAACTGGCCGGGGTGGGCGTGGGAACCCTGTCTGCGGGCGAGGTCAGGAGGTGACAGTGGGGCTGTGGGAGAGCAGCAGCAGCCCGGGCGGTGGGTGGGGACTCGGGGCCCTGGGTGCTGAGCTCAGCAGTGCCACACAGCGTGGCTGGGACGCTGGGCCAGGACAAGGCCCCCAGCCCCTCAGATGTCTGTTCCCCTCTGCTCTGCACAGAGAGGCGCAGGTGGGGCTGGGGACAGGAGGCCAGGACAGGGGACGCTGGGAGCCTGGGGCTGCAGACCCCAGCCCTGGTTCCTCCAGCACAGCACCCTCGGGGGCTCAGCGGCCGATCCTTCCTGCCCTCTCTTGAGCTCCTGCGTCTGGGAATGGCCTCTGCCCTGTCCCTGCCACCCCCTGGCACATGTGTGTGACAGGATGAGACACAGCACCGAGCTGGGGATATGGGAGAGTGCGCTCGGCAAGCCCAGGGGGGAAGAACCAAGCAGACTGGAGCAGCTGTGGCTGTGGCCGGGCGTCGCGGTCCCCTGGGGGTGGTCCCCGGAGGTCCTGGAGCACCGGGCTCCTGTGCCCTGCACACGGGTCACGAGGCTGAACACAGCCCAGCCCTGGCTCCCTTTGGCCCCTCCTGGGCTGGGCTCTGGGCCTGGCTTTCCGGGCACCCTGCTCCTGGGTACCGTGGGGCTGCTGGCTGCCCAGTGCTCGGGGCCAGAGGGCAGTGTCCCGGCGCCAATGATGGCCCCATGGGGGGTGTGACGGGGTGTGCACCTGTGCACGTGCGCGGGAGTGTGGGCATCGTGTGTGCACACGTCTGCCCCGGGCAGGTGGGTTCCCGGCCATGCAGCCTGCAGTTCTCTTGCTGAAGTTTGAGCCCTGAAGGATTCTGGGAGCTGGCGCTGACTGCCCAACGCAGGGCAGTCTGGGAAATGGGACAGGCGAGAACAGGCCAAGGGTGTGGCTGGAATGTGTGGGCCTGGCCACACCCCACCTCCTCCTCAGGGACAGCCCCGCTGGAGCCAACTCACAGCTTTCCCAGGGCACCACCTCAGCAGTGCCGGGCCCCCAGCCCCCTGCCCTCCTGGGGTGCCTGCGCCCCTCCATCTGGTTGGGTTAGGCCAAGTGGGGAGCTGGCAGCTCCCCAAAGCATCCCAGGGGTTTCCTGCCCTCTGTCACTTTGGGGGCTGCGTTCTGATGAGGTCGGGGAGGACCCCGTGTGCCCGAGGGACTCCCTGACCCCCTGGGCGTCCAGGCCAGCTCTGCCCACTGCCCGTTCCTCGGACCCTGGCCCCAGCTGCTGTCCCGTGTGGTGGCTCTGTCTCAGTCCAGCGTCTGTGGCCTCGGGACCAAGGCACTGTCCCCAGCATGGCCTCTTCCAGGCTGGCCCTGCCGACCAGCGCAGCTCCCTGCCTGGACACCTGTCTTCCCTGAGCCCAGCACCCTTGGGACCCCGCCCAGACCCTGCCTCAGCTCCCCGCCTCCCGGCCACGGCAGGGCCCCTGGTGCCCCGGCCTGGTGTCCCCAGTCTGCTCTGTCCCCAGTGCTCTGAGCCCAGGGCCTCCCTACGGTCACAGCCCACGACCGAGGCTGTGGTGGCCTCATGTGTCCCCCCGTCTGGCCTCCGCTGCGGCCCAGCTGAGCCGAGCCAGGTGAAGTTCGGGCTCTTTGGTCCCCTGTCCTGGGCAGAGGAGCAGCCCCTGCCTGGGGTGGCAGCGGGAGGACGGCGGGAACCGGCGGGCCCTCGTGGAGGGGTGGTGGCTTCGTGTGCGCGTGCAAAGTGTAAGGAGGGGCAACAGCCTGTGGGTGTGGAGATGTGTGTGAACGGTGAGCTTGAGCTGTGGGTGTGTGACCGTGAGTGTGCGGCTTCTGTGCGGGCGGTGGAACCCCACCACAGGTGCCCACGTGCTGGGGGAGCTTGGGCCCCTCTAGACCTCCTCTCAGCCACGCGTGGAAAGACTGGTAATAAAAGTGGCCCAGCGTGGTGGCGCACGCCTGTCATCCCAGCACTCTGGCGGCTGAGGCAGAAGGATCGTTGGGAGTTCGAGACCAGCCTGGGCTGCGTAGCGAGCCCCTGTCTCAAAAACAGGCAAAAAATAAATAGTGACAGGAGCTGCCCCGGAAACCCGTGAGCCGGGGTCTCAGAGTAGAGAAACCAGACGCTGGGACGCAGCTCAGCGATGGGGCTCCTGGGCGGATCCCTAGTAACACGCGCGCGCACACACATCCCCCCACAGCCCCACCCCGCCCACGCGCGCGTGCACGCACGCGCACATAGCGCGTGGGTCCGAAGCGAAGCGGCGCGAGCCCCGTCCCCGGCTCCCTGCGCCCCCTGCTGGCCGGGTCCTGGCGCTCAGCCGGCCGCGAGGAAACGAGGCGGGCTGGAGGGCGCGCGCGGTGCGGGACCCGCGCGGATACGGGTGGCGCCCACGCTCGCCCGTCCTCGGCCTGTGGGGTCCAGGGCGCCACACTGAGCAGGACCTCGGCAGCAGCAGCGGTTGTGGGCGCTGCCGCAGGACTGCGGTCCGACGTGGAGGGTCTCGCGTGGAGGGGACAGCGCGGGGACCCGGGCTGGGTGGCGGCGGCGGAGCGGGAACGGGCTTCGCGCGGGGCACAGGGCGAGCGGCCGCTCAGGGAGCCCCGACCTTGAACCTGACCTTGGAGGGGCCGCAGCATGGCCCGAGGGGCCTGGAGCCCGGGTCGGGCAGGGAGCGGCGGTCTAGGGCGCAGACGGGGTGGGCAACTCTTGTCCCCGTGTTCCTGTGTCCCCTTGTCACCGCGTCCCCGTGTTTCTGTGTCCCCGTGTCCCCTTGTCACTGCGTCCCGCTGACTGCGCGCGGCCAGCAGAGGGCGCCCCCGCCGCGGGGATGGAGCGCGGCCCGAGCCGGAAACGCCGGGACCGCGCAGTCTCAAGGGGACCTCAGGCAGCGAGCGGGACCCCAGGGTGTCCTGCGCCCCGCGCCTGCGCCGAACCCGCTGGCTTCTGGAGGCCTCGGGATGTGACCGGGCCTCCCCGGACTCAGAGTCCCCAGGCCGCTGTCCGGCGTCCGCCTGCCCTGGACTTTCTGTGCTGCCCCTGGGCTTGTAGCTTGAGTGGACACTGCCCAGAACCTGGGGACACCAGGGGCCGGGGACGCCCCTCCTTGGCAGCCCCCTTTCCTTTGGGGTGTTGGGGATCGAACTTGGGGCCTTCACACTGAGCTACATCTCCAGAGAACCCCCTTCCTTTTTATTTTATTTCATTTTTTTTTTTTGGAGGCAGGTCTCGCTGTGCAGTGCAGGCTGGACTTGGGCTCACTTTGTAGCCCAGGCTGGTCTGGAACTTGCCGTGATCTTCCTGCTTGGCCTCCCGAGTGCCCCCTCCTCCGTTTTGAGAGAGGGTCTCATTGTGTAGTTTAAGCTGGCCTTGAACTCTTGAATGCTGGGATGACAGGCGTGGGCTGCCATTCAGTCTTTTTTTGCAATTAAAAAAAGTTTTTATTTGAGGCAGGATCTCACTCTGTTCTAGCCCAGCCTGGCCTAGAACTCGCAGCTATTCTTCTGCCTCAGCCTCCTGAGTGCTGGGAAGACAGGCATGCGCCACCACACCCAGCTATAATTTTAAAATTTAAGACAGGATATCACCAAATTGCTAAACTGCACAGGCTGGGCTGGACCTTGAGATCCTCCTGACTCAGCCTCCTGGAGTACTGGGCTCGCAGGCCTGCAGCACCATGCCGGGCTTCCTCCCGTCCTGACATCACCCAGGCAGAGGCAGCCAGCGCCGCCGGGTTCATATTCTACCTTCCTGGGCCCCGGCCACGCCCCCTTCCAGCTCCTCCCACCTGGGGCGTCAGGGAGGCCCGGCCCAGGATCGCAGGGTCATCCTGCTATGTCCCTGGGGCCACCGTGGCCTGCGACACCCCAGGCGGTTACCTCAGCCCCAGGCTGGTTCTGCCTCATCCAGATCTTGGGGGGCACCATGACTGGGGCTGGGGGTGGGGCAAGGGGGAGGGAGGACCCAGAAAGGCAGCCAGGGACAGGAGGGGGCGGGACGCCACAGCCTCACCGGCCCGGTCCCTGGGATGGCAGTGGGTAAGGGAGCCCGGGAAAAGACAGTGACGGGCAGCCCACCCACGGGAGCAAGAGGAGACAGGCAGCCCCCAGGAAGGACGGAGCAGCCTGTCGTCCCAGCACTGGGAGGCTGAGGCTGGAAGCTCTCGGGCGCCCAGGAGCTGGGGACCAGCCCGGGCAGCATCCTGAGACCCTGCCTGAAGCACGGTCGGTGCTGGAACCCGTCACCCTCTGCCGAGAGCGCCGGGCTCCTGTTTGCAGAGCCGCAGCGAGGCTCTGTGTCCCGGACGTTGATGGCTCCACTGTCTGTAGGCGTGAAGGAGCCCTGGCGCCCGAGGGGGAGGAGGGGGCAGTAAATCGGAGCCGTGGTGCCCATGGGGTAAAAGGGAAGAAGTGAGCTGGGGCCGGTGCCGCACGCCTGTGAGCCCAGTCCTCCGGAGGCTGAGGCAGGAGGGTGGAAAGTTTGAGCCCAGTCCGGGCAGTTTAGTGATTTAGTGAGACGCTGGGGGCTGGGCTGCGGCCCATGGTGGAGACTCTGGGTTCACTCCAGACACTCCGTGTTTGCCCCCAGCCCCACACACAAAGAGCAGCTGTTCACTGGTAAACTGAGGCCTTGGCCAGATGGATAAGATGCCTTTTGCGGGATTAGAATCTGCACATTAAAGGGACGATGGGCTGGGGTGACTCCCGGGGCCGGGGTGACTCCCGGGGACAGCTCCTTGGCACGTATGGGGACCTGGTTGTTTGCTTAGTTTGTTTTTCTTGTTGTATTTGTTTTTTGAAACAGGGTCTTGGACTCGTGGCCACCCTCCTGCCTCAGCCTCCTGAGTGCTGGGATTTCAGTGCCTACCCCCTGCTGGGTTGGCTCCTTCCTTAGTTAAGTCCCCCCTTAGCTGTCCTGGGAGAGGCCATTGCTGACCACCAGAGGCTGGGTGTCCCCCATAGTATTCCCTGGAGGATGCATCCGTCCTGGTTTGTTGATCGCCTCTGTGTCCCCGGGACTGCCGGTGGCGGTGTTGGGGCGGAGACGCTGGCTGTGTTCCTTGTCACTGGGTCCCCATGGCAGGCAATTTCCTGTCCTTGAGGCCCCATCACGGTGGCCTGGAAGCCAGCGCTGCCCCAGTCCTGGGCCTGGTGCTGCCGGAGCACATCGGGCACCTTCCTGCCCCTGCCAGCCCCGACGGTCCCACCTGCCGCACCCCGCCCGCCGTCCCTCCTTTGGGACCTTCCTGGTGGGTGGGCGCCTGGGGCCCCCTCTGTCACAGTCCCCGCAGTGCCATTGTCTTGCACGCTGTACAGGGCGGGCTCGCTGACTCAGTACCAAGTTCCCAGCACCCAGCCCAGGCACGGCCGCACGGTGAGTGTGCAGTGGGTGCTGGGCGACGCCTGCCTGCTGACACCCACAGGGCACTCACTGGGCCTCAGAGCGGGTCCGGTTCTGGAGCCCGAGTCCGAGCCGGGTCCCATGGGCTGCGTTTCCTCTGCAGGTGGGGCGGGTCGGGGTGGTTCCCACTTTCTCTGCCCCAGAGGCCTCTGGGAGCCCCGCCAGGCCCTGGCCATCCACAGTCCTCTCTCAGAGCTGGCCGAGTGTCCTCTTCCCTCTCTGGACCGAGGGTGGTGTGGCTGAGAGGGGACCGGCCAGGGCGGCCTGGGTGTGGATGGGACTCCAGGTTCTGGGTCCCAGGGCTCCGCACCTTTCCTGCTGTCATGTGGTCACTTGAGGTGGTGGCCCTGGGGCTGGGCCTGCTCCGCCAGGAACTCACTGGGAAGCTGTGGCCTGCAGTGTGGGTGGCGAGGGAGGGGTCCTGGAGCCCAGGCCTAGCTGGTGCTGGCAAAGAATGGGGGGGCCTTGCCCGGCCCCTGCCCTGCTCCCCATCCACAAGGACTCTCTGTCCGCCCTGGCCCTTGGTCTCCTGAGGTGTGACAGAATGCTTTTGACAGGGTGATGCTGTAGAGCCCAGGCTGGCCTCAAAGTCCTGGAGATCCTCCCACCTCAGCGTACCGAGAGCTGAGATGACAAGCGTGTGTTGTGTCACCACGCCCAGTTTAATGATAGGAGCAATTACAAAAATTAGGCAGTGCAGACAAGGAAGCTGCAGCCCGGGGATGCAGCCTGCTCAAGTCTTTCCTCTGGCACTCAGCCCAGTGTAGCTCGTCCCAGTGTCTTACAGCGGAGCCATGGTGGGCACGGCCCTGCTGGGGTGGGGTGACAGAGTTCACTTCCAGTGCAGGGTCTGCGGCATCCTGCATCACTCCTCTGTCGGTTTTGTTTGGTTCTCTGAGATAGGGTCTCCCTATGGGGCCCAGTCTGGCCTCAGACTCTAGGCGATCCTCCTGCCTCAGCCTCCCGAGTGCTGGGATGACAGAAGTGTGCCACCGTGCCCAGCTTCCCTGACTCCTCCCCTCATCTTGAAGACATCAAAAAGTCCCCATGAGGACAAGACATGGCCACTGCCATGTCTCCCCACGAACGCCTGATGCCAGGTCCCTCTGGGTTACTCCGGCTCCTGGCCTCTGTGTCCTGGCTGCTGCTCCCCTCAGCCCCCCATGTGTCCCAGTGTGGTGGGCTGGCTGTCCTGTGCCAGGGTAGGACCAGGGGCCACTGTTTTCCACAGATGGAGTGACCAGGGAGGAGGAGCCAGGCTGTGCTGGGGTGTCCTGGGCTCACCAGTGACAACGCCACCATGTGGGGGAGCTTGGGGTCTGAGTGCGAGGCAAGGGGAGGCCTTGGCCACACGGCCCAGAGGATCCACTCAGCCTCACAGTCAGGCAGAAAGGAAAGAGTGGAGGGTCCGAGGTGCAGAGCCTCACAAGTCCCAGCTGTTCCCCAGAGCAGAGAGGAGAGGTGGGGAGCCCACCAGGGCTGCTGGCTTCTTGCCCTTTCACCAAAGTCCCTCAGGAAGGAAGGGGAAGTAGGAAGTGGGAAGGAGGGGTAGAGGGAAGGAGGAGAGAGGGAGGGGTGGGTGCAGAGTCCTTTGTTAGGGCCACGTCCCCTGTGGCCCCTGCCCTGGGTGTCCCAGCCAGGCCAGACCTCTGTCTCTACTGTCTGGGGTCCACCCAGGTGCCGCCCCTGGAGACAGCAGAGGGAGCGGCTGAGCAGGTGGAAGCCCAAGGCTGCCACCCAGGGTGTCACCAGGTCCCCCAGGTCTCCTGTCCTTTGGAGCCACCCAGGAGCTTGTGGTGGGTGGAGCCGGGCAGCCGCAGCCAGAGATGAGGACGAGGGCGAGGAGGTTCCCCCGAGGGTGGGACCGGGCCCTGGGAGGCCCTTGCCTCCCGTCACCTGATGCCCACCTCCTCCCTGGGCAGGTGGCCCTGGGGACCATGTCCCCACCCCTGCCACTGAGGCACCCGGACCCTGGCCACGCTATGGGCTGGCACAGCGCCTGCCCCGCACCCACTGGCCCGGGTCCGGCAGGCTACTTGGGCCACGGAGCTCTGTGGATCCGGGGCCGCCAGGTGCCGGCTGCCTGCGGGTGTGTGAGGACCCTCCCCAGCCCTGTGGGGAGGGGACGCCAGGGCCAGGGCACGCAGAGCTCCCCACTCCCTGGGCCCTCTCGGGGTTCCTTCCTTGTCCCCTGTGACCCCAAGCTCTGCAGCAGGGCCCGATTCCAGGGCAGCTCTGGTGCTTGCACTGTTCCCGTGCCCGTGCCTCAGTTTCCCCGACAGTGCAGTGGTGATCTGAGAGGACCAAGTCCAAGTCTTCTCAGCCTGGGGTTTCCTGATAGTGGGGGGAGGGGAGGAGCGTTGAAACTGAGGCCCAGGGAGGAGCAGGGCCCCCAGGAAGCCTTGTGTGGGGGGTGGGAACTCATGGGGCCAAAGGGTGGCCATGGGGGGCACGGGTCTCCCTGTGTGTCTTGCCTGGCCCCCCCAGGAGGCTCGGGTGGCCCAACCGGTCTGGTCCCCAGGCTGGCGTAGGAAGTGCTCCTCCTGTCCCGAGCTTCCTGGAAACCGTGACTCCTGCCCAGCCCTGTCCCGGAGCGCAGGCCACCCGTGCACCTCCCGCCCCTGCCCTGGGCCTCGGGCCTGGGCCACGCCAGCTGCTCCCTCGAGCGGGCAGGACCGGGGCAGACGCCAGCTCTGGCAGTGCTTAAATCATTAGCCACCACTTCACTGTGAGGAGGCCGCTGACCCCCTGCCAGTGGGGCGAGACCGCTGGGCAGGGGATGGTCTGGGCTCCTTGTGTGTGTGAAGGGGTTGGCAACTGAACCCAGGGCCTTTGCACCGAGCTGTGTCTCTCGCCTTTATTTATTTATTTATTTATTTATTTATTTATATTTTGGGGTGTCTCACTATATAGTTCAGGCTGACTTTGATCTTGCAGGGATCCTCCTGCCTCAGCCTTCTGAGTGCTGGGATTATGAATCTGATGCTGGCAAAATAAAAGGGGCAGTGGAGGAGGGAATGCGATGTGTGTGCCCAGCACCGATTCCCTATGGTGATTGCCGTCATTATGAACTGCAAACGTAGACTAATAGAAGCCAAAAATTTGTATATTTGGGGTGATTGAACCTGGGGCCTTTGCCTGGAGCTAGATCCCCAGCCCTTTTAGCTCTGTCTCTCTCTCTTTTTTTGGTACCAGGGATTGAGCTCATGACCGCATGCTTGCAAGGCAGGTGCTTGTGCCACTGAGCTAAATCCCTGGCCCTATCTGTTTCATTTTGAGGGGGCTTTTGCTGAATTACCCAAGGTGGATATAAATTATCTTCCTGCCTCAGCTTCCCAGAGTTCTGGGTTCATTGGCAGCCACCACGGCACCTAGCTTCATCCTGTTTTATAAATGGGAAAACTGAGGCTCTTGCTCTGACTTCCTGGCTCCAGAGCTCCTGGGGTTCCTAGCCAGGCCTGTTCGCTTGGACCAGGGGTCCCCAGCCTGGGGCTGTGTCTCCCTGGCTGATTTAGAGAGCCAGGGCTCCCCAGGGTGTGGCCAGGTGCTGTCCGGGCCAGTCCTGCAGGCGAGGGTGCTGGCATGGTCTCCCCGGGCTCCGGGGCCGGAATGTGGGGCAGGGGCCAGGGTGGCGGGCGGTGGCCAGCGAGGCCTAGGGCCTGGGCCTGTGCGGCCTTGTCCCCCAGGATGAGCTCAGCGGCCTAATTGCAGCCGAGGCCGAGGTTCACCCTGGCCTGGGGCTGCTGCTCTGCACCCCCTTTGTTCTGTGTGAACAATGGACCACTGAGCTGGGGCTGGGGTGCTGCAGGGCCTGGGCGGCCAGGAGAGAGGCAAATTACATGGTGGTGGGGTTCTGGCACGCACTTCAAGGGCCAGGGGCCCAGCCTCCTGCCAGCCGGGCTGCATATAAAGGTGACCTGGGGTCCCTGGCTGGACAGACCCTGTCCCTGCCCCGCCTGCGGACACCATGGCCACCACCACCAGCATCCGCCAGTTCTCCACGTCCGGCTCCATCCAGGGGCTGTGTGTGCCCGGTGGAGGCTTCTCCCGGGCGTCCTCCGTCCGCCTTGGGGGTGCCTGCCTGGCTCCCAGCCTCCTGGGGGGCAGCGGTGGCTGCATGTCGGTCACCTCCTCCCGCTTCTCAGCCGGCTTGGGGGGCGGCTATGTTGGCAGCCTGGGTGGGGGGTACGGCACTGGCTTCGGGGTGTCGGACGCGTTGCTGGGCGGCAGTGAGAAGGAGACCATGCAGAACCTCAATGACCGCCTGGCCTCCTACCTGGACAAGGTGCGGGCCCTGGAGGAGGCCAACACTGACCTGGAGGTGAAGATCCGGGACTGGTACAAGAAGCAGGGCCCGGGCCCGGCCCGAGACTACAGCCCCTATTTCAAGACCATCGAGGAGCTGCGTGGCAAGGTGGGCGTCCAGCTGTGGCCTTCTGCATCCGGCCCTGGTCTCTGTCACCTCTACCCCTCCTGCCCTCTCTTGCCGAGGACCTCGCCCAGCACCAGGCTGGAAGGGGGTGGACATGGGGCACTGAGGTGATGGAGCTGCAGGCGCAGAGCGAACCATGGAGGGCAGGGGGGACCAAGGGGTGTGGCCGCAGGAGCAGGAGACCAGCAGCTCACTGCCCATTGCCTCTGCCCAGCCCTCTCTGGAGGGCACCCTCGCCCTCCAACCCTGGTATCAGGGCCTCCGGCATGCTCAGCCAGGGCTGTGCCCATTTCCCTTTGATGCCCACGCTGCATTTCCTACTGGAACGGGAAGTTAGTGTGATGGAGGGGACCTGGGCCCGCCAGACTCGGGACTCAGGGTCAGGGCTGTGCTGGCCTTTGGCACAAGCTGGCCAGGGCGTCTCCCACCCCAGCTGGCCCTGGGGCATGCGAGGAGCTAGGAGGGCGTGGAGGCCGAGGCCTGGCCCGCTCGGGGAGACCGGCCTGTGCTTTCTCTGTTCCTGCCCCAGGTCCCTGCCAGGCAGGGAATTCCTGCTGCTTCCCTGGAACCTGTGCCAGATCAGATATGGCGCCAGGCAGGGCGGGGAGCCGGGGTCCTGTCAGGGGCACGCTCTGGGCTCCGGGGTCAGCCAGCAGCTCCCCTGGCCCCCGGCACACTGCCTGTCCGAGTCCAGACAGCCCCCCAGGCCCAGCGAGGGCAGCAATCTGCCTCTGGGGGCCTGCAGGGCCTTGGGGGGCTGGTGTGGTCACTCACTGGGCACCCCTGTCCCCAGCTCCATAGGCCCTTGCCTGGGGCCTGTGCTGCAGTGGTGACTGTACCCAGCCCTGTGCTCCTCGGGGGCTCCCCTTCTCCCCTCATCTGCCCTGTGACCTCACAGGGGCACAAACCTTTGCCTGGCTTGAGGCGGGGCCAGGCATAACCTCACCCATCAATCAGCCATCAGTTGTCTAATTAATCCCTTCATTAGACCAACGCACCTGGGGCCCAGCTCGGCCGGGCACGGTGCCCAGGCCCAGGGAGCCCAGCGGGAGCCAAGACGGACATGGCCGTCTCGGCTCCCCTGGGGCTCAGCATCCTGAGGGGGCAGGAGGCGCCCAGCGAGCTGAGGGAGGACATCCGGGCGGGGTGGCTGGGGCCTTTCTGGAGGAGGAGGCCGATGAGCGGAGGGGGAATGTGCTGGGGTGGAGCAGCCTGCTGCAGAGGGTGCAGTGGGCCTGCCGTGGTACCCCTGGGTGCCCCACTGGAGAGGCCATGGCCCGGGCTGAGGACGGCCACTCACAGAGCCCCACGCCCCCCAGATCCTGGCCGCCACCATCGACAACGCCAGCTTCGTGCTGCAGATCGACAACGCCCGCCTGGCGGCCGACGACTTCCGCACCAAGTGGGTCTGGGCCCCTGGCCTCCCCGGGGGGGAAGGGGGCGCTGGGGTCCAAGGTCTCCGGAGCTCACCCCGACACCCACCCCAGGTACGAGACGGAGCTGAACCTGCGCCTGAGCGTGGAGGCCGACATCAACGGGTTGCGCAGGGTGCTGGACGAGCTGACCCTGGCCAGGGCCGACCTGGAGATGCAGATCGAGAGCCTGAAGGAGGAGCTGGCCTACCTGAGGAAGAACCACGAGGAGGTGGGCGGTTCCCGGTGCTGACCCCGGCCCTGACCCGAGGCCACGCCTGGGAAGCCCCGTCCTCCGGGCCCCGGTGCTCCTGAGGCTTGGCGGCTTCGGGGCAGCTAAGTCGCTAATGAATGAATCAGGGACCGCATGATGCTAATTATGCTAATTAATGATAATTAATGAGCGCAGCGATGATCATCGCTGTAACAGGCATGGGCCAGGCAGCAGTTATCCTGGCCAACAGCAGCGACGGTGCTGGGTTGGGAAAGACGCTCTCGCCCCCTTTCAGACCCGAAGATCGGGGTGCAGAGAGGCTGTGGTTTCTCCCAGGCTGACGGGACCTGCCCTCAGGTCCGCGTGGCTCATGGGCCCCATGGCAGCTGGCAGCCACCTCTCCGGGTTCCTATTCCAGTGAATGGGGTGTTAGGTACGCAAGGCTCAGCCCTCGGGAGGCCAAGGACCTGTGAGGGTTCCCGGCCTCCTTGTCCCCGTCACTCAGCTGCCTGGGCCAGAAGCCGGAGTCCTACACGGCAGGACGCCCAGGAATTGTTCTTCATCCTGGACAAATAACAAGGCCCAGCCAACCCTGGAGGGTAGCTTGTCCCGAGCTCAGGCCTGGAGTCCATGTCGGGGACAGGAGGTCTCCATCCTTCCTGTGCTGGGACTTGTCATCTCCCCCGTGTCAGCATGCATGGAGGTCAGGGAGGACCCGCCACTATGTCAGGGAGGCTGCTGATACACAGCCCCTGCCTTGATTCGGGTTCTCTGCTTGCCCCGCGGGCTGAGGAAGGCCAGTTCATATGCCTGTCTCTCTGTGTCCCCTGCACCTGTCTGTCCAAGGTCCCAGGGTCCCTCTCCAGGGTGGCCCTGGCTAAGCACCCTCTCTCCTCTTTGCCCAGGAGATGAACGCCCTGCGTGGCCAGGTGGGTGGCGACGTCAACGTGGAGATGGACGCGGCCCCCGGCGTGGACCTGAGCCGCATCCTGAACGAGATGCGTGACCAGTATGAGAAGATGGCGGAGAAGAACCGCAGGGACGCCGAGGAGTGGTTCTTCAGCAAGGTGGGGGTGCGGGCACTCGCTCCCGGCGCCTGGGGAACACACGGGTCTGGGGGGCCGCAAGCCGGTGGGGGCCCTGCAGGGACTGAGGGACACGTGTGTGCACCACGGCCCGCTGCACCCGGGCTGGCACACCCTGTCCCCGAGTCCCCTGGAAGCCCTCTGAGCCTGCCATCACCCTGTCTTGCAGACGGAGGAACTGAACCGCGAGGTGGCCACCAACACTGAGGCCCTGCAGAGCAGCAGGACTGAGATCACCGAGCTGCGACGCTCCGTGCAGAACCTGGAGATCGAGCTGCAGTCCCAGCTCAGCATGGTGGGCCCCGTCACCCCGCCACCCCCTCAGGCCCCGCCTTGCAGACCCCTCCCCGCCCCAGGAGAGACCTGGTGCACAGCCCCTGGCCCCCTGGGCTGGCGACACCCTCCCCAGGACTCCAGGGAAGGTCCCGGCTGGGTCTCACGGCGTGCTGGTCCCTTGGGCACAGAAAGCATCGCTGGAGAACAGCCTGGCAGAGACCGAGGCCCGCTACGGGGCCCAGCTGGCCCAGCTGCAGGGGCTCATCAGCAGCGTCGAGGCCCAGCTGGCCCAGGTGCGCTGCGACATGGAGCGGCAGAACCAGGAGTACCAGGTGCTGCTGGACGTGAAGACGCGGCTGGAGCAGGAGATTGCCACCTACCGCCGCCTGCTGGAGGGCGAGGATGCCCAGTGAGTGCCCTGTCCTGGTGTCCGCCAGGGGGTGGGGTGGGCAGAGAGTCAGGGAGGAGCCTCAGACACTGGCGGAAACACCTGACCAGCCTGTGCCGGCAACTGGGAGCCATGGCGGGATTCAGAGCAGAGGAGGAGCACGACGGGTAGAGGGAGAAACAGACCGCAGGGTTGGGGTGGGTGGAGGGACCCGTCAGGAGGTGCAACGTGGGGGAGACCGGGGGAGGGGCAAGGCAGTGAGAGGAGGTCAGAGTTCAAACAGCAGCCAAAGGAACGTGGGCGGGGCCAGCGGGGCTCAGAGTCGGTGGACACCTGGAAGCGTGGGGATCTCGGGCCCTGGTTTCTGGTTGGGATGACCGCGTGGTGAGCAGGACAGGTGAGGAGCAGGGCGGTGCCAGAGGGAGCAGGAAGGTGGAGGTGTTCCTGGGTCCCTGGGCTGAGTCACCTGCTCGCCTTTGGTCCCTGGAGAGGGATGGAGAAGTCCCTCCATGTCCAGCTGCCTTGGCCGCTGCTGTGACGCAGCCTGGCGTGGGCCCTTTGGGACACAGAAAAGCTACTCCTTAGTGGCTCCTCGTAAACCCTGGTTCTTGGCCACAGTAGCACAAGCACCTTTAGGCCATGTCCTTCCTCCCTCCCTGCCCGCCCCGTGCCCTCGTCCTCGGTCCTCGGGCCTGGTCTCCTCCCTCGGGAGCCTCTCTCCTCTTCCTGGGGCTCCCCAGATGCTGCCCCTCCAGCAACGCCGTCCGGTGCCCCCGGGCTGACAGCTGCCCTCTTCTGCAGCCTGGCCACTCAGTACTCCTCATCCATGGCTTCCCAGGCCAGCCGGGAAGGTGAGTATCTGTCCACCCTGTCCTGCCCAGGGAGCCACAGAGGGGGGTGGCAGTCAGGGAGGGCCCAGCCTGAGGCCCGCTTTGCCTGTCCCCCTGCGGCAGCCACGGTGACCAGCCGCCAGGTGCGCACCATCGTGGAGGAGGTGCAGGACGGCAAGGTGATGTCGTCCCGCGAGCAGGTGCACCGCTCCACCCACTGAGGCCTCCCGCACGGCCCCGTCTCAGAGGTCCTGGGCAGCCCAGGCCTCTGGCTACCCGTTCAGCACCGCCAAGCCCAGGGTGCCCGCCCAGGCTGCGCCCAGAGCTGCTGCTTTTCTATACCCGCTTCCTGCAGCCCCTTGGCGAGGGGCTGCTGGGTCCGCCCTGGGCACCACTATTAAAGCTTTGCCAAGCTGCATCACTGAATCTGCCGTCTGGTCTGGTCATTGGGTGGGACGGGCTGGGCTGGGGGGCAGAGGCTGCTGAGGGCTTGTATCAGAGTTTCAAAGAACTGCACACTGGGCCCCGGCTTCCGGTGGCCGGGCCCCTTGAGGCCCTGCGGCCTCTCCTGGACCACACCTGTCATAGAGGCTCCCGCCTCCGCCCGTGGCGGGTCCAGGACACAGAGGCCCAGGGCTGGGTGGGGGGGCTTTCCCAGGGAGGAGTCCGGACCTCTGACGGAGACAAGTGGTGACAATGGCGTGGCCCCGGAAACCAGACCGGCTCTGCCCGCCCTGGCTGGGGGGGGGGGCGTCCTGCTCGATGGGTGGCTGGGTGGCTGTCCGGGCCTGTCTGGAAGGTGGGACTCTCCCTAGTGGAAACACAGGCGCATTCCAGCCATTGGGGACCTGGATGCAGGATGGGGATGGTGGGCGGGGTCCACAGCTGCGCTGGGGACCGCTGGGGAGGGCTATCTCCTGTGGGGGTCACATCCTCGTCTTCAGTGTCCCAGTGGCTGGGACCTGACCCTTGCCTCTTACCCCTTGGAGGACAAGGACCCTCAGCCCCTGCTGACACCCTCGGACCATGACACCCATCTCTTTGCAACCCCAGCCCTGGCTCTGGACAGCCCAGGGGAACTGGCCAGAGGGAGCCCTGGCCCCAGGAGTGTGTTCTTGGCGGGCCCAGGAGAGGGGTTCTGGCAGGATGGTGCCGGGGTGTGGTGGTGAGGGAAAAGGATGCACCCCAGCAAAGGGAAGCCACCTCGGGTGCTGCCTGATCCCCCCCCCCCGCCCCGTTGCTCCATCTCAGACTGGCGTCGGGGTGGCCAGGCTGGGGTGGCAGCTGCCTGGGAGGCCGGGTGACTGTGACGTCCCAGGTTCCCTTCTTGTCCGTATTAGGTCATGGGAAAGCGTAGCTGCAGGGCCCGCCTGAGTCACAGGTGACGGCGGGCAGTGGACGCCACACACGCACACGCACACGAGACACGCAAGGGCTTCGCAGAAACCAGGTCGAGTCCCCGGTGGGAGGGCGGGGAGGGGGCCCAGCGCCACCTGGGAGCTGGCGGGCGGCCAGCGGTGATGAAAGCCCAGGGGAATGGAAACAGCTTGGGAGCCTGTTGTAATCGCACGCCCACTCGGCGGCCTATAAAGGCCCGGTGAGCCCCGGCAGCCACAGCACCTGGGCTGGCCTCTCCGTCTCGCTCTTGTCCGCCGCCAGCATGACCACCACCATCCGCCAGTTCACCTCCTCCAGCTCCATCAAGGGCTCCTCAGGCCTGGGGGGCGGCTCGTCCCGCACTTCCTGCCGGCTCTCTGGCAGCCTGGGCGGTGGCTCCTGCAGGCTGGGCGCAACCAGTGGCCTGGGCAGCGGCCTGGGCAGCAGCCTGGGCAGTGGCCTCGGGGGTGGCAGCAGCTTCTCCAGTTGCTACAGCTTCGGCTCCGGCAGTGGCTATGGGGGCAGCTTTGGGGGTGTCGATGGTCTGTTGGCTGGAGGTGAGAAGGCCACCATGCAGAACCTCAATGACCGCCTGGCCTCCTACCTGGACAAGGTGCGGGCCCTGGAGGCAGCCAACGCCGACCTGGAGGTGAAGATCCGGGACTGGTACCAGAGGCAGGCTCCTGGGCCTGCCCCCGACTACAGCCCCTACTACAAGACCATCGAGGACCTGAAGAGCAAGGTGGGTCCCCGGGCTGGGGGCGGGGACCGGTCTTCTCCCCATGTCCGAATTCGAGGGAGCCCCGCCTGGGGACATCCCGGAGCGTCCTCTCGAGCTCTGGCCTTGGGGCTCCAGCCCCACTGGGCCCTGAGAGCTCCCGTTTCCTGGTGGCCTGCTTCCTGCCAGGGCCTGTGGCCTTGGGCTAATAAGACAGGAGGCCCTGTGGGGAGCAGCAGGGTCAATGGGAGGGGCCGAGGCACAGTAGGTTGGGGGGGCCGCTCATGGTGCCTGCAAGGAGGGGCTGGGTCTCTGCAGGGCTTTGCTGGGTTTCTCCTAGCTTCCTGTTTCTCCTCCTGCCCCTTAGGATGGGCTCGGCAGACCCTGGGGGCCGTGGCTGCCAGCTGGAGCCCAGGGTTTTGGCTCAGCAGGGTCCAGCTTCTGATGTGGAGCCTCTGTTGGTGATGGTTCCCCCTGCCATCCTCGGGGGACTCGGGCACAGTGTCCACTGCCCAGGTGTCTCTGCCTGTCCCCACTCTTGGAGTCCTGGGCAGCTCCTGCTCCAGCGTGACTCCCCCTGGCTCCGCCCCATCCCATGGGGCAGCCTCTACTTACTTCCAGGCAGAGCCTGGACAGGTCCCCGTATCCAGGGGAACAGGGATGCAGGTGGCTCCAGCTCCTCCAACTGCATAGGCAGAGCGCAGGAGAGAGGCTGGGTGGAGCGAGAGGGGCTGTGTTCTGGCCCCAGGCAGGAAGCCGGCTGGGAACCTGGGCCAGGGCTCAGCTCCTTCCTCCACGCTGACTTCTTCTCTTGCCATCTCCCCAGATCCTGGTGGCCAGCGTGGACAATGCCAACGTCCTGCTGCAGATCGACAATGCCCGGCTGGCTGCGGATGACTTCCGCACCAAGTGAGGGGGCGGGCTGGGGGCAGGGGGCTGGGCCCGGGAGGTGGGGGCGTCTTCAGCTGAGTTCACCCTAGTCCAGGAGGAGCCAGGAGGGAGGGGAGCGGCCGGGGGTGTGATCTCCCAGCCCAGCAGCGCTTCGGGGTCCTGAGCAGCCCGGCAGAGGAGGGGCGGGGCAGTGGGGGCCTGACCTGCGGCCCAGGCAGCTTGGATGAGCCCTCCCCCCCACCCCGCGCAGGTTCGAGACGGAGCAGGCCCTGCGCCTGAGCGTGGAGGCCGACATCAACGGGCTGCGCAGGGTGCTGGACGAGCTGACCCTGGCCAGGGCCGACCTGGAGATGCAGATCGAGAGCCTGAAGGAGGAGCTGGCCTACCTGAGGAAGAACCACGAGGAGGTGGGGGCCGGGCTATCAGGGTCAGCCAGGCCGTGGAGTGGGTGGAGGTGCCCGGGGTGGGGCTGTGGTCGGGGCCTTGGGGGAGCTTAGTCACCTGAGGCAACCCTCACATCTGAACCCTCGGGGTTGTTTGGAATTAGTCAGGGAACCAGTTTTGGGGCGCAGAGGCCTGAGAATCAGATTGGTCTAATGAGGGCCTGTGGGACGCTGGAGCAGAGCCTTGACCTCAGGCCTGCGGAAAACCCGGGGAGGGGCCGCTGGGTGGGGACGGCCCTGATGCCCCCACTCCCACCCCTTGCTGCCACAGGAGATGAACGCCCTGCGAGGCCAGGTGGGCGGTGAGATCAACGTGGAGATGGACGCGGCCCCCGGCGTGGACCTGAGCCGCATCCTGAACGAGATGCGTGACCAGTATGAGAAGATGGCGGAGAAGAACCGCAAGGATGCGGAGGAGTGGTTCTTCAGCAAGGTGGGGGCTGCAGGGGGCCGGATGGGCTGCTGGGTGCAAGGGCCTCAGCCCCTCGCCCCACTGGCAGCCCAATGCCCAGCCTCTCCGGTGCCCCGTGTTCTGTGGGCCACCTGGATTTGGAGGACAGGGCCACCATTGTCCCGCAGAGTTGGAAGCTGGGAGCTGGGGCCTGGGTGGGAATATGGGGAGCCCTGTGGGTACGTCGAAGCAGAGGGTGAAGGTGGAGGAGGAGTTTCCACCTCTCCCTGGGACGTCTGGAATCATCACAGCCAGGCTGCAGGTCCCGGCTGGTCCTCACATTTCCGGTTCCCTCCCACCTGCAGGGATTAACAATCAAAGCACAACACTGCAAGGAGCAAATTCCTGGGCTTGGGGGGTGGGAGGTGGGGGTGGCCCAGCTCCTGGAGGAGGAGCCCCGGAGGAAAGCGGGGGAGACCAAGAAGTGGCCTGGCCAGGCTGGGCGGGGCTGCTTGGCCCTGGGCTGGCTAGGGAAGGTGCCAGGCTCATGCTGCCCCGTCCCCTCTGCAGACAGAGGAGCTGAACCGCGAGGTGGCCACCAACACCGAGGCCCTGCAGAGCGGCAAGAGCGAAATCTCCGAGCTACGGCGCACCATGCAGGCCTTGGAGATCGAGCTGCAGTCCCAGCTCAGCATGGTGGGAACCCAGCGGCCCTGCATGGGGGTGGTGGGCCGGGGCCGGAAGCAGGCACTGCCGTCCTCACCGACCCCCCCACCCTCCTGCAGAAAGCATCCCTGGAGGGCAGCCTGGCGGAGACGGAGAACCGCTACTGCGTGCAGCTGGCCCAGATCCAGGGGCTCATCGGGGGCGTGGAGGAGCAGCTGGCCCAGCTGCGCTGCGAGATGGAGCAGCAGAGCCAGGAGTACAAGATCCTGCTGGACGTGAAGACGCGGCTGGAGCAGGAGATCGCCACCTACCGCCGCCTGCTGGAGGGCGAGGACGCCCAGTGAGCGGCGGGCCGGGCTGGGGCCCCTGGGGTGGGTGAGGTACTCTGAGACCCTCGTCTAATCACTCCCGTCTTTGTCTTTCTATCGCAGCCTGACTCAGTACAAGCCCAAAGAACGTAAGCACCTCGGCGGCGGCTGAGGGCTGGGGCGCAAGTGGGGCAGGAAATTCCCCTGCTGTCGGGGAGTGGGTCCCCCAGGAGCCCCAGGGAATGCTGGCTGGTCCTCCACAGCAACAGGAGAGAGGGAGTTCAGGGCTCAGGGCCCTGATGCCCAGAGGAAGAATTGAGGGAGACAGGGCTCTGCTGAGGATGGAGCACGAAGCGGGCCCTCACCCTGCGGGTGCTGGGGACATGTGGTCCCAGTCCTGGACACTTTGATGGTCTTGTGGCCTGTGTGCTTGGGACCCCACAGCTGGGAAGAGCGGGCCTGTTTCTGGGGCTTCCTTGGTCCTTGCCCTCCGGAGCCCAGTCTGACCAGCCCTGGGGTTCCTCCTCTAACTGGGTGATGGGACTTGGTTTCTCCATGGAGATGCCGGGCTGGGGGCAGGAGAGAGCGCAGACCACACCCTGGGGATGGTGGAGGGGGCGTCCTGGCCACACGCCTCACCATGGGTCAGACTCACACCCGTCCGGGGAAGCCAGAGCCATCCAGAGACACTGGTGGGGGTGGGTAAGGGTGGAAGGGGCGTGTGTGGCCGACATTGGGGTCCCCTCCATCTCTCCGCAGCTGTGACCACCCGCCAGGTGCGCACCATCGTGGAGGAGGTGCAGGACGGCAAGGTCATCTCCTCCCGGGAGCAGGTCCACCAGACCACCCGCTGAAGCCTAGCCTCTCCTGGCCAGCCGCCCCCACCCTGAACCCCAGGAGGCAGGGACACGGCCACCCTCTCTATCCTGCAGCCCCCCCGCCTCTCTGGCCCCCACCCTCTGCCCTGGCCCCTTCCCCACCCCCTCTGCCTGGCACCAATAAAGCTTGTTGATTCAGACGCAGCCCATGTCTGCTCCTGGCTGCCGCGTGGGTGGGTGGGGAGGACTGGAGGGGGACAGGCCTGTGGACGCCCACGGAGGCTGATGTGGAGGTCAGGGGTCAGGGGTCAGGGGTCAGGGTAGACCAGGTGAGGAGGCGTGGGGGAGCTAAAGGGCATGCTGGGTCTCCCCCACCCCAGGATCCCTGCGGCCCCCTCCGGTCCTGGAGGTGGCTCTGAAACGGGCAGCCTGTGGTCTCTCCCCTCCCTACGCAGCCAGGTTTCTCTTCCATAAATGGACGGGCAGCACCCAGGTGCCCGCAGGAGTGGATCCCGGGGTGACTCATCCTGCCGGCTGCTCCTCCCCGAGGCAGGAGGGTGGGCAGGTGGGGGAGGCAGGCCGGGAAGCCAGGTCCAGGCTCCTGTGTGGTCTCAGGAAACCCCAAGTAGGGCTCCCCTGTCCCGCCCAGGAGGAAGGGCAGTTCAGCCCCAAAGATCAACAAGACGGGACCCTATAAGGTGGTCGTACAGAGAGCAGTGACTCTGAGGTCCCCTTGGGTCCCTGCTTGGGGTGCAGGTGGTGTGGAGAACAGTGGGAAAGGGTGTTGTGGGGAGTGTGGGGGCTGTCCCGACCGGAGCAGCAGCCCTGGATCATTCTGGTGGGAAGTTAGGGTCAAGGTCAGTGTCAGGGTCAGGGCTAAGGGTTAGGGGTTAAGATTACCTTTAGGGTTAAGGGTTAGTTTTGGGTTTAGGATTAGGGTTAGGTTTAGGCTCAGGTTGTGTAGTGTTATATTGGCTTAGGGTTAGTGTGTCTGGGTCAGGGTCATGGTTAGGTTTAGACTTAGGGTTATGGTTCGGGTTATGGTTAGAGTTGGGGTTAGTGTATGGTTGTGGGTTATAGCTAGTCCCAGGTGACAGCCAGGAGAGGGTTTGGCACCTATAGGAACTGATTCAGGGCGGAGCCGGGCCTCGAATCTTCCTTCTAGTAAAGCCGGAAGCGTGCAGGGCAGCTGCCTCCTCTCAGCCTTCCTGGAATGTCAGGGATGAGGTCAGGGGCCTGCTCACCCCCATCCACTGCCAGGCTGGGCCTCAGCGATGTCCCATCAAGCAGGCTCCCCCTCCTTTTTCCTGATGCTGGGAGGTGTTGTGGGGCCCAAGCAGGGCTTTGGGGAGCTGCAGAGCCCCAGGCCTGGAGCAGCAGGGCCTTGGAGCCGAGTCCAGGATGAACTGCCGGGCAAAGGCAGAAGCCCACCCTCTGCCGTGTGGGGACTTGGGGCCATCTCAGGCCCTGGAAGGTGCAGGACACAATGCAGGGTGGTGGATGCCCTTTGCCCTGGACAGGCCTCCCTGGTGGGTGCACTCCTCACAGGGTCCGGGGGAGCTCAGGAAGTGGGGAGGACCTGGGAGAGGCGCCTCCTTGTGTGCTGGGGACACTGAGCCTGGGCTATGGGGTGGAGCGGGGTGGCCCCAGTGTGTGCTGGCAAGAGGCGTGGACCCCAGCTCCGCCCTGCCCTGCTCTCTGGCTCGCCTGTGTCCCCCTCTGCAGGTGAATGAGTGGTCCCCGGGGGTGGCTTTACTCCGGCACCAGGAACATCCCCAGGCTGCTGGGCCCCCGTGACCTTGGATGGGGATGCAGCAGTTGGACACGTTGGAAGGGCTCACTGTTCCCCATTCTGCCCATGAAGCCCTGTCAGCTCTCTCCTGTCACAGACAAACCCAAGCAGTAACCACCCTGGCAGGGTGCCCTCGGACTCATGAGTGGCATAGTGCACGGCTTGGGGCTGGGTCTGCACTGGATCCAGGAGAGGGCTGGGGGCTCAGGCCCTGGCCCAGGGCACTCACAGAGGACTCTGTCTCCCTCGGTTTCCCCATAGACCACACAATGCCAGGACCCTCTGGACCCCCCCTCCCCTCCAGTCTGCATTCTGAGGTCTTCTCAGCCTTGGTCCTGGAATCGGGGGGTCGTTATGGCCTCAGTCAGCCGGCAGCCTTGTTTCTTTCCTCTGTGACCCTCTAACTTGCCCGGGAGGCCGTGTGCCTCAGGGTGTGGGGTAGGGGCGACCAGTCAGACTTGGGGACCTTGGGAAACAGAGGCAGAGCATTGGCCAGCAGCGTTTCCCAGCCAGCTCAAGTGGGGTACAACTTCACCATCGAGAAGGGGTGGGGTGAGGAGGGTGAACAGGTGACCTGGTGCCTGGAGGGGCCCCAGCTGGGCCCCAGCCTTTGCCCTGTGGTCCTGGCACAGTGTGCGCCGTCAGCATGGAGGAAACGCTGGCTCCCCCATGGCTCAGGTCCTCCCGGCCTCTCCTGTCCTGAGTCTTCCCAGGACTGGCTGCTCCCTCCTTTCTGGCCAAGGCTGGAGGCCCCTCTCCAGCTGCCCCTTCTGGCACAGGCCCCCTGGGCCTTCCTGCAGGAGTGGTATGTGCCCAGCCCTGGGTTTCTCTTTAGGGTCAAATGGCAAGTTTGAAGCCAGACACCCTCTCCTCCTCTCTTCCCTCTGGCTGCAGGGAGCAGGGTGGGGGTGGGAGTGTGGCCTGGGTGCTACTGGAGACCACGGGGCCAGCCCGGGTGTGGCCTGAGTGGAGGTGACAGTGCGTGTGCGTGCATGTGAGTGTGTGTGCACGGCAGGCGCAGGACAGTCTGCAGGCCACAGGGTGGGGTGTGTGTCCCTGTGGACCCCGGCTTGGCAGGTGGAGCTGGGCTTGGGTCTGCTCACCCCTTCCCCAGGCCTCCTCCTGGGCAGCCTGGCCCTCTCTTCTCTGCCCGGGCGTGGAGGCCCTGGGTGGCCTTGCCAGGCAGCTCCAGCCTGGGCTGGGGCTCTGCCGTTAGACCCCATCCCTGGTCTCCCTCCCCCATCCCTTCTGTCCAGGCGGCCGGGCAGAGGTTACCTGCTGTGGATAGAGCTGTGCTGGACACTGTGGGTGAAGACAGAGCTGACCCCCAGCTGCAAGGCATCATGGGAGCTGGGGAGGGGAGCCCGGGTTCCAGCCCAGCTCTGCGGCTTACGGCGCTGTGGCTGGGGACACATGGCTGCCCCTCTTGGGTTCTCTCCCCGTCCTCCTCACTCTGGGGGCTCACATGAGGCCTTGGGGAGGGGGAGGGGGAGAGACCATGGCGAGAGAGGCCCGGGGGAAGGCATGGGTGGGGCTGAGCCTGGGGTGTGGGGCTCTGCACAGCGCCCTGTCAGTGTCACTGGTGGGTCGGGGTTCCCTCCCTCCATACTGCAGGTGTTGGGGTGCTCGTCACCTGGGAGCGGGTTCAGGCCCTGTGGGGGGCGCCCAAGGATGGATGGGGTGAGGGCTGCTGAGCAGCTTCCTCCTTCTGTGTCCCCTCGTGATCATGTCATGTCCCCCCTTCAGCCCAAGGAGGCCCGGGATGTGCGTGGGCTGTGCAGCCCGTGGGGGGCAGCTGTCACCAGACCCATGCTGCTCCTGGGCGCCCTGAGGCCACCACTGAACTGGGGTGGGAGAGAGCGGCTTTGGAATTTTAGACCTGAAAGGCCTCTGGCGTCCTCCTGCCCACTGTCACCGTGGAGGAAGAAGGGACACAGGCCTGGGGAAAGGAGGGTCGGCCTGGGCTGGCAGGGTGCTCGGTGGGGTGCACCGTGGGGCAGGGAGTCCTGTGGTCAGGGAATCACTGCCTGGGACGCTGTCACCTGCACTGAGGTCCCTGACGTCCCCTCACAAGTCCCGCCGCCCACCCTGAGTCACCCCACTCCAGTCTGCGTGCTTGGCTCCCGGCCCCAGGCCCCGGAGCTGGGTGGGAACCTGGAGCGACACCCGGCAGAGCACTTTCAGTGGGCTGAGGGTTCAGGAGTGGGTAGTTGTTTGGGGACAGAGTGATGCAACTGGGGACCTGCAGTTGTCGCCAGGGGGCCCTGCCCTGCCCGGGTGCATATAAATGGCCAGGTGTGCTGCGCCCTCCAGCTCCCAGCGGTCTTCTCTCTCTGCCACCTGCTCGCTCTCTCAGTCTCACCTCCTCCGGCACCATGACCACCCGCAGCTGCCAGTCCACCTCCTCCAGCCGCATCTCCTCTGTCCTGGCCCCCAGCGCCTACGGGGGCCTGTCGGTCACCTCCTCCCGCTTCTCCTCCGGGGGAGCCTGCGGGCTGGGGGGCAGCTATGGTGGCGGCTTTAGCAGCAGCAGCAGCTTCGGTGGAGGATACGGAGGTTTCGTTGGCTATGGTGGTGGTCTGGGTGCTGGCCTCGGTGGTGGCTTCGGTGGTGGAGACGGGCTCCTCGCTGGCAGTGAGAAGGTGACCATGCAGAACCTCAACGACCGCCTGGCCTCCTACCTGGACAAGGTGCGGGCCCTGGAGGAGGCCAACGCTGACCTGGAGGTGAAGATCCGGGACTGGTACCAGAGGCAGCGGCCCGCCCAGACCAAGGACTACAGCCCCTACTTGAACACCATTGATGGCCTGAGGAACGAGGTGGGCAGCTCTGCTGCAGTGGCCCTTGGGGACCTCTCTGTAGCAATCCCATTTTACAGATGGGGAGACTGGGGTGCCTTGGGGGAGGAGCCGGGGTCCCCTGCCAGGCCGAGTGATGGCTGAGGGTCCCTTTCTTGTCCCCATGAGTCTGGTGTGGGACAGGAACCCCGAATCTCTCAGCTGTGGCTGGTGTTCGGTGGAGACACAGGTGGACAGGGCGTCTTAGCCTCTCGGGAAGTGCAGGACCTGACAGCAGTAGGTGACCTGCAGGTTTGGGGGGCTCCTCTTGCCCCTCTCCACCCTTTGCCCTGCTGACCCTGTCCTCGCATCCCTGCTGCAGATAGTCGGTGCCAAATCGGAGAACGCCCGGCTGGTGGTGCAGATTGACAACGCCAAGCTGGCCACTGACGACTTCAGGACCAAGTGAGCAGCCACTGTGGGTACCTGTGGGTAGCGGGTGGGGACCGTGGGGGCCACAGACCTCCCCGTCCGGATGGGGCTGAGGCTCTGACCTCTCTGCCGCCAGGTACCAGCACGAGCAGGCCCTGCACCAGATGGTGGAGCCGACATCAACGCGCTGCGCAGGGTGCTGGACGAGCTGACCCAGGCCGAGGCCGACCTGCAGGCGGAGACTGAGAGCCTGAGCAAGGAGCTGGCCTTCTTGGGGAAGCACTTTGAGGAGGTGGGGGTGCTGGCTTGGGCCCTGGGTTGGCTTGGGAGGACTCTCGGATCTGCCCAGTGGCAGAAGAGGGGTTCGGGCACCCCGAAGCCTCTCTGTCCCTTCCCAGGAGATGCTTGCTCTGCGGGGCAAAACTGGTGGTGACATCAGCGTGGAGATGGACGCGGCCCCCGCTGTGGACCTGAGCCGCATCCTGAACGAGATGCGCGACAAGTACGAGCAGATGGCGGAGAAGAGCCGCAGGGCCGCGGAGGAGGTTCCTCAGCAAGGTGGGGCTCCGGCCTTGCACCCTGGCCAGGCTGCCCAGGGGGGAGGTGCCTGGGGTGGGGGGCTCACGCCGCTCTCTCCTGCCCCTGTTCAGAGGAGCTGAACAAGGAGGTGGCCTCCAATAGCGAGCTGGTTCAGAGCGGCCACAGCGAGGTCTCGGAGCTCCGCAGGGTGTCCCAGGGCCTCGAGATGGAGCTGCAGTCCCAGCTCAGCATGGTGCGAACTCGGGAGCCGCCGGGCTTGACGGAGAGGGGGTGGCCATCGGCAGTGACCCCGAGTGCCCCACCCTCCTGCAGAAAGCATCCCTGGAGGGCAGCCTGGCGGAGACGGAGAACCGCTACTGCGTGCAGCTGGCCCAGATCCAGGGGCTCATCGGAGGCGTGGAGGAGCAGCTGGCCCAGCTGCGCTGCGAGATGGAGCAGCAGAGCCAGGACTGCAATGCGCTGCTGGACGTGAAGACGTGGCTGGAGCAGGAGATCGCCACCTACCGCCGCCTGCTGGAGGGCCAGTTCACCCAGTGAGTGCCCGGTTGCCCGCTCGCCCCTCGGACCCCTACGCTGCACCCGGCCCGCCCTAGTGCACCCTTTTCTCCCTGCAGCCTTTCCTCCGGCCAGGCCTGCTCCTCCCCGGAAGGTGAGTCCCGGCCGCCCTGGGGGGCGGGGGCAGCCGCTCTCCCCAGGCCCCTGGTCCAGGGTGGCCGCCGAGCCCTGCTCACCCTGCTGCTTTCTCCGCAGTCTCCTCCTCATCCTCCCACCAGCCCCCGCCCGTCCTCAAAGAGCAGAGCTCGGCCAGCTTTGGCCAGGGCCAGCGCTCCAGGAACTGAGCGGCCTCCTCTCGTCTCCCAGGCCGGGCGTGGACCTGGTCCCTGCGGGGCTCTGCTCTCTCCCCTCCCGTCCACTGGTGCTGGGCTAATAATAAAGCTGCTTCAGTTTGACGCAAATGGATCTGTGTGGTCTCTGTCCTTGAACCGAGGGGGTGGGGTGGGCAGTGTCACCCCAAAAGCGGATGTGTGCAGCTAACAGAGGCCGGCAGAGGCAGCCTTGGAGGGTCTGGAGGGGCCCGGGGAGCTGGGGACGTGGGAGGGGACCTGCTCTGTCTGTTTCCTCCTCAGCACACCTAGGAGGCCATGTGCTTGGCCCATCTCGGGGCTGCAACTCAGCAGTTTGGGGGTGCGGGGTGCTGAGCCCCGGCAAAGATGTGTGTGGACAGCAAACGGCACTTGGGGCTCAAGCTCCAGGCTGTTGGCTGCAAACCCCAGCCTCTCCTCCTCCTCCACTTTCCACACAGGCGCGTTACCCCAAAGGCTCAGGCAAGAGCCCCGAAAGCCTCATCTGCTCCCGGGTTGCACATGGTGGCTTTGGGGCTGGAGGGAGGAGGTGACAGAGGTCTGTCACAGGCCAGGTGTCCCTGTGTCCCTGGGGGCCCGAAACCGCCCTTCTCCCAGGTGCACCTCCTCCGCGCCTGCTGCCCTCGGGTGTCTGCCTGTCTCCCGGGCATGGGCACCCCAACCGCACAGCCAACTGCTGCCCAGGGACTGGGCTCTCAAGACTGTGGTCAGGGTCAGGGTCAGGACTCCAGGGCCCCCTGCTAGCACCCCACCGTGGCTCCCTTTCCCCGTCCTCGCCGCTCTGCCCAGGGACCGAGTCGTCCCTTCCCGGCTAACTGCTCAGCCTGCCCCTCTCGGGAGCCCGGCCTGGACTCCACTGCTAAACAAAAACACCGTCATCAGAACACCTGTGTGTGTGTGTGCACACGCGTGTGTGTAGAAAGAAGCTGGACCCCGCTCCTCCTTTCTCTTTCAGTGCAAGCTGTTTCTTTGGAGCGTCACACCCTTATTTCTCCGGAGTGGACTTCCACTGCCATTTCTACACCTTTCACTTGTTACTTCTGAACTCTGGCGATCCTCCTGCCTCAGCCTCCTGAGTGCTGGGATGACAGGTGTGTGCCATCACACCTGGCTCCTGCTGAGCTTTCCATTGCTTGTCTCCTTGAACACTTAGACCTCTCGCATGCAGTGCCACCCTCTGCAATGCCTTCCTGCCTTGTCACTTAGTCATATGTTTGGTTAGAGAAACGTCTGATGTTTACTTACTGTGACTATTTCTATATTGTTCACAGTTAAGCTATGTTCCCTTGCAATAAATATCTCTTTTTCAATTTGTTTAGGTTTTCTAGGAACCCATGATTTGTTATTTCCTAATTCACTGCTGGAAGAATGCTCCTCTCTGTCTTTGTCTCTCTCTGTGTCTGAGACCAAGTCTCACCATGTAGCAGGCTGGCCTTGAATTTGTGACCCTCCTGCCTCAGCCTCCTGGGTACTGGGATTACAGGACTGCACCAGCCCGCCTGGCTGCTCTGTTTTTCTTTATTGTACAGTCCTGAGGATTGAACTCAGGTCCTTGTGCATGCTAGGCCACTGCTAAGCCTCCGAGGCACACCAACGCTCCTTTTTAGTTTATCATTTCAGATAGCTTCTTACTAAGCTTGCAACCCCCCTGCCTCAGCTTCCCGAGCAGCTGGGGTCACAGGTGGGCACCACCGCAGCCAGCCTCCCCTTGATGAATGAACACCCTGCGGCTCCGTCGGCCTCTGCCTCCTGCTCCAACCTGTCCTGGGTGCCAGCTGGACCTGCCGCCAGGCCGTCACCCCACGGTCTCCTTCCTCCGTCACCCTGGGCTCCACTTCTTTTCCCGCTGGGATCTGTCCTTTCCCGGGCCCTGCGTGTCCTTCTCCGCTTCATTCAGTGAGCCGCACCCTCTGCAGGCTCCCAAGAAAAGAGTCACAGGGCTTGACTTTTTCGAGCCCCTTCACATCTGAAAGAGCTCGACTCTCATGCCAGGCCGGGCATGGGATTCGGGGCTGGCCTCGGTTTCCCCAGCATGCGGGCTGCAGTTTCCCGCATCCTGGCATCTTGTGTCGCTGTGAGGAGCCTATGTCTCCTGGAGGCCCCGGCTCCTACTCTGCCCCGGGAGCTCGGTGGCCTCTGTCTCCCAGGGGACTGGATGTGGGGTGGGGATGTGACCCAGCCAGCTCTCTGCCTGTCGCCTTGGACGCCAGCAGAGCCGCTGGCCTGGGCTGTCCTTTGCCGTGACCCCTCCCTTCCTTTCCTCCTTTCTGGAATGTTCTTTCCTTTGTATTCCATTCAACTTGTGCTTTTTCTACCTTCTGAAAAATTTCCTTCATGTCCCCACGTAAACCTATTGTTGAAAAGTTTGAAAAAGTCTGTGTCTTGGCAGCCTTGGTCCCGGATGTTCTTCATCTGGTCCTGGAGATTCTTCCCCAGTTGCTTGTTCTTGTTTTAAGATGGTGGTGTTTTCTCTCGAGTCTCTGGGCCTTTTAGTCAGGGCTGTGACAGTTCGCCTGCATCTGTCCTCACCTCAGTGTCCTCTGAGCCTCATTTACCCTGTCTGCGTTTGGCTTTCTCCATCTTTTGCTTTTCTTCCTCTCTTTCTCCTTTTTCCTCATCTTCTCCTTCTCCTTCTTCCTCGTCTTCTCCTCCTCCTTCTTCCTCGTCTTCTCCTCCTCCTCCTCCTCCTCCTCCTCCT